>JAMLFT010005803.1:0-17018 GCA_026544285.1 Pachyrhizus erosus
CGTTTGAAGTTATAAAAAATTATCACTCTTAATATTTAAAATAAAAACAAAAAACTAAAAAATCAATTATAAACTCCTAATAAGGACCATGATTTTAAAATAAAAATAAATAAAAATAAAACAAAAAAACTACAAAATTAATTCAAACAAAAAGAAACAATTATAAAAAATTATGAAAACATAAAATTAACATTAAAATTAACATCTTGTGACGATAATTAAAAAAGTGAATCACATAATAAAACAATAAAACTCAAAGAAAAACATGAGGGAATTGTAATATTCCAACAAATGGTTATATAAATTGTGGAATAATAATATAGACAAGTAAGTTTGTGTATAGATACTGCAAAATAGAAATAAAGAGTTAAAAAAAAAGGGAGAAGTGAAAACTGAAAACATTGCAACTCAAGAATATATTGTAGACAAAAAAAAGTATTAAAATTTATTTAGATGAAGATTAAATTAGTCACTTAATTTTTTAAATATTTATATCAATTTTATCTTTTAAAGATATATTATATTTGAAATAAACCTTTAAAAAAACATTTTTGTGTTTAAACAACTTACTTAATATTACAAAATTTCAAAATATTATTTTATTTTTTGGTACCATTTTTATTTTAAAGTATAAAAGATTTCATAAATAAAGTCGAAGGATTGACATTGCTATCATTACACCATTATTTACGTTGCAAAATGCCAATGTCTCTGATCATCTTAAGACAATAGAATACCCAAAGTGAGATGCATAGAAGTATTTATCACCAAAAAAACAAAAAACCTAAAAAATCCTTTAACTTTTGAGTTTGGAAAGTACAGAGTTTTTAAGTTAAATATCATATTTTAAGCGTCTAAAACATTTTAATGTCATAAATTCAGATTAGAAGACATTTGCCTAAGGATTATATTCCCCCCAAATATTTTATGAAATGCAAAAATCCCGCTAAATGATAAAAATAAGACATAGATCCCCAAGTATGTGAATAAATAGACATTTTAACGCTGCTATTCAAAATGATTTATTAATTTATTTATATAAAAATTAAAAACTTTCTAAAAACTTTAAACATAATTATTTCTTCAAAAATCTAGTCTCAAGCATAATATTAATTACTTTCGAATGTTAGTTTGTTTATTTTGCTTAATGCTATTTGACAGTATTATTTGAAGAAGTTAAAATTTGCTAATCAATAATCATGAGTGATTGATTAATTGGTGGGAATGATTTTAGTACCATCAAATTCAAAAACAGTTCTTACCCTGAAAGGACTAGGCCGAACTACCTTGGATTACCCATAAAAACATTTCGTTAAAAGTGTATTTATTGTCATTACAGGTAACAAATCCATATTATTAACCTTTTCCGTGGAAGACCCAAACATAAAATAAAGCACATTTTATCATAGCAACACACACAAGTTACCGAACATAATCATATGTACTCTAAGTAAATAATCTCTCATTTAAATGTCATAATCTGTTTAATAAAGGATCAAATTGAGTTAATAAATCTTAACTAAAATGATAAATTTCTCTAGAAAAATAAAACACTACGGATCTTTAGGTAAAGGATGATGACATTTTCTCTTCGCTGTATAACAAAAGAAAAACGTTGAAAAAGTTTAATACAATTGACCATGATAAAATTTGTAAGGAAAAAAAAAAATAACAAACATGGAAACAAAGAAAACTCATAATTTTTTTTACAGAAATTTAATTTGATACGGACAATTCTAAGAAATATGTATATGAACAAGAACAATAAATCTGCACCTTCTCGTACCCTGTCCAAGGCACTAGCTATTCTTAGTTTCTTACTAAAACATATTTGAGGGGAACCTCTCAAGAGCAAACTATTAGAAGACATTTACCGTCGACATGACCTCTTGAAATATTATACTGCTTGCATATTTAGGGGCTAGAATAGAATCCACAAGCATCCATAGCCTTTGATTCACCTGCAGTTATGATGATATATCTTTTAGCCTAAAACCAAATGCAAGAAATATCATATCCACTGTTACAATGAAATGCCAAGTTTTTTGTTATGTTATGTAATTAAGAGTTATATATAATTTACAATGTAATCCAAAGAAAGCTTCCCAAACAAACTGTTGAACTAACTTTGCTTAAACTTAGGTAGAAGTTCAAGAATGGTTTTATATTTCCAGTGTATCTTCTCAATCAAGAGGCCACAAGACTTTACAGTGTAACAACGCCAAGAACCACCTTTTAACTCAAAGAAATTTAATTTTATTATGAAAATTGACGGTGATAAGGGTTTTTGAACGTTTGCAACCGAGTCAGAAGCACCAATATTATTTCAAAGGCCCACTTTCTTAAAATCTTAAGGTATTATGGAAGCGGAGGGTAGATGGACACAGTCATATCTTCTCATGTTGAGGGTATTACCTTAGTCACAGAGATTCATGAATTTTACATTTATAACAAAGATGTTGACAGGAAAAAGTTTATAATTATAATAATGAGTGTTACACAATTAACTTAAGTTTTTACAATAAAGTCTGTTTCAATGTATAGAGAATGAACTCAGGTAAGGTGCTGAATTACTAAATAGAAATTTATACCCAAAACCCAGCACAGAAGATGAATATTTGAGAAAAATCAAGTCTAAAATGCAATTACTAACATTGATGCATAATTAGGCCAATGTCATTATAAGAGACATCAACATCCAGCTGCTTGTGTAAACTAAACCAAATTGACTAAATGAATATATAGCCGTCCTGAACTTACCTAATTAACCTCAGAAAGGGGCCTCGAGTGATTCTTCCCAGACATCTCCACTGGCATTTGACATATCTTCACCATCTTCTTCCATGGAAAGCCTAATATACTCTCTATGTGCAAAACGATCCCACTCTGTCAAATTTGGATCCTCACGTTCCTAAGCAAAATGCCCTCATAATCAGAATTTACCAACATTACTAAAGCCTTAATTGTTAGTGATGTAGGATCTAAAACTTATTTCTACCTGACGTATGAGAAATGGATCACGAGTCTCGAAAGCAATAAACTTGTTGAGATTGAAAAGAATATTGAAAACATTTCCAGAAAGTTTGCTGCCTTTAACATCTCGTAATGTGATATATCCTTCATTCTGCAAACGTAGGACAGTTACTACTTACTAAACTGCAGAGGAATAAAACAAAAACACGTAAAAAGAACCAAAACACAAGAACAAGAACAAGAGAAACCTCTGGTCCAATCATATCCACAATCTGACACAATATATCTTCAAACAGCACAGGCTCTTGGGCCATGCACTCCATGCGATGCAACTGCTCCTCATAAAAGAACTGCATTTCATTTGGTGTCAGCACTCCATTTCCATCCAAATCAATGCATTTGAACCTACACGAATTAAAAAAATAAATAAAAACTTGAGTTTTTATTAAAAAGCTGAAGAAAAGAGGAAAAAAATTGTAGCAAATCAAATTCTGAAATTGCTACTAAGATACTGAATTCATAATCTAGAAATATATTGAACCCTCCAACAACCTTGACTACGCAGTAAGCCCCAATAGTCTTAGGAAAAAAAAAACCCTTAAGTTAAATTAAGCATGGACAACTTGTGCAAGTGAGATGCTGACTAAATTAAAGGACATTACCAAATGTGTAAATTGCTACAAGTGATCTGCTTATTATGCATCAAGAAATGTTGGCAACATACTCTACTAGAGAGGGAGGAGAGGTCTGATATATGTAGAGAGGAGAGAGATTATAGGGTCATGTGCATGAAATTGATAGTTTTGGGAGCCAAGGAAATATTCTCTGGCTTGAGAGTTCTATCCTATTACTTGCAGAAATAGAGTTTAATTTTTACTCACAAGTGTTCCTATCAATCGGTGTTTTCATTGAGAGCCAATTGAAGTCGAATCAAGTGTGTGCAGACAACAGAAAATAACTTTGCATTCATTTATAATCCAAGCTATCATATATCAGTCAAGATGTATTAGTTTCTATTGCTACTAAAAGGATCTCCAGTATTCAAGAAGGGTAGGAAGTATACCAGTATTCTAGACTAGGTTCGGATGACTTATCTTCCTCAGCAAGTATAAAATAAACAAAATCTTCGTAGTTCATCTTCCCTTCAACTTTACTGGTAAATTTCCTTGGAACCTGCCACAGTTTAAGCATACATAAGAAAAATATATTAAAATACAGAACTGAAGATTTGATTGATTTAAGTAATCAATTCTCTTGTTTTGAAGTCATTATTTGGAGAAAAAATTGAAATGATTTGCAAAACAAAATCCACATTTGGGAGACCTTAAAAATGAATGGAACTCATTTCGTTTAAGTAATTTACCTTATTACCCTAGAATATATAAAGTGGGTAAACTAGTAAGGGCAAAATTATCAATTCAAATAATTAAAACTAAAATCAAATCCAACCAAAGTTGAGTAGATTTCTAAGTACACAGAACTTAAATCAAAAAGGATTTGAAAAATCCAATTATTATGGTTTTCCACATAATGAAATCTATTTAAAAATTAAATCAATTCATAAAATTTGTTGTTTCAAACACACTAACAATTTTCAGTATGAGGCTAGCTATAGCCGTACATAGTAGAGCAGAGTTGAACTTGGCACATTGGCAAAGATGTAAAATACCAACAGACCTGGGAAAAAATTCTATCAACAATCCGATAGGTAAGAGAATGGTTCCCATATTTAATAAGGTTCTCTCTATCAATGAAAAAGTCATGATCTGTGTCGAGCTCCCAAAATTTGCAGTAAATGACATAAAAATGCTCATATGAGAAGTACCTGAAATTCCATAAGAAAATGAAGCAAATACAAAGAAAAGAAAATTTGAATTCTACAGAGATAACTCAAGACTGAACATTGACCAAGCACAACACATAAGCCCACATGGATTTGCATTTTGAGACATCTTTGGAATCAAATTATTAGTTAAGACTGAACATCAACCAAGCACAACACAGAAGAATACAGGAAGTAGCCATCATATTAAAGGTTGTTTCTTTGCACCCAATATTGATTTGGGATAGAGCTGTGTTAGAGTACTTCCTGTTCTCTCATTAGTTCAGATAACAGCTGTTGAGTCAGCTCAGTTAGATGGTTAGACTTCTGTTAACTTTTTAGTTATATATATATATATATATATATAGTCTAAAATATGTTTTTGATCTCTCAAATTTAAATTCTTTTTTTAGTCCCTTTCTATATTATTTTTTTTAGGGACTAAAAAAATATTTTTCGAAATTGAGGGACTAAAAACAATTTCAATTTGGGAGATCAAAAACAAGAGTGACCCAAATTTTAGAGACATAAAGCATTTAATCCTATATATATAGAGAGAGAGAGAGAGAAAGAGAGGAGGGATCAAGTTAGTCTATAAGAGTTACTCTTTATCCTTACCATTCATTTCTTGAAATCTAATTATTGTAATGAATAACTAATATTGACCATTAGATTTTAAGAAAACGATTGATAAAAATGAAGAGTAATTCTTTTAGAGTTACTTTTGGAATAACTTAATTTCTCCTCATATATATATATATACAAGGAGTGATCAAGTTACTCCTAGAGTTTCTCTAGAAAATTTACTCCTCATCCTCACCATTCATTTTTTTTAAAATCTAACAGTTCTAAAGAATAATTAATCTAAACTGTTAGATTCCAAAAAATGAATAGTAAAGATGAAAAGTAATTCTAAGGAGTAACTTGATCCTCCCCCCACTCTCTCTCTCTATATATATATATATATATTCAGATAACAGAGAAAACACAATAACAATTTGTCAGATTCAGAATTCAGAGAATCTCTATTTTTTACCAGCCAACTTCTGACCTTGAATTCTATCAAGCTATGTTCTTGATTTCTCTTTGGTGTTTTGCTTGTCAACAAGGATTAAGAAAGTTTTGAACCCTAAAATTAAGGACTATAATTTGGGTGATGGATTCTGGGAAGAGAGATTGAATGCTAATTAAGATGATTAAACATTCCAGTATTATTCCTCCGGCAGTTCATATATATAGAAGCATAAGCCAATGGCAATTGATTCTATTAGGATGACCAAATATTCCTGCGTTATTCCACCAGCAGTTAGTAGAAGTTGAGAATTTGAGATTTGAGGCATAAGCTTGTTCTTCAACCTGAATGTTTCCATTGTCTCTCTCTAACTATTAGTACTAACTCTTCCAAACTTCTCTTTTCTGATTAAAAGTAAAAACAACAGGAACATTTTCTTAAAGTAAACAGACCCTTAAATTTTCTTTGTTCTTATGTTTTTGGCTAGCCTTTCACAATACTAGGGTATGAAAAAAAAATTCTTCGAGTTCAATAATGGCAAGTAGCAGGATCACTTTCTCAGGGTAAGTGCATTATTCTATAGGAGTTCATTCATGCCAACAAACAAAAGAAAGAAACTTCCAGGACAACAAGGGAAAGCTTTCAATAGAAAATTTAGTGATATTTCAGCTAAAAAGTCTTTACCTTAGTACTTTGTTAATATCCTCTTCCTCATCTACATGTAGCATTGCATCAATTAGGTTCCCACGTTTTAATTCCCTCAATGTAAGTCGACCATTTCCTGATCTATTCATGTAGTAAAATATTCGATGTATGACAGTCTCAGCTGTTTTAGAACAAAACATGTAGCAGTGAGAAATAGTCTGAGAAATTTTTTTATAACAAATGTAGAAAGGGAATATTAAACACAAGAATATGTTAAAGAATTGAAATTTTTGAAGTTGAGCCTCAGTAAGACAAAATCCTAGGACATAATATATCTAATATGGCAATTTGATTGTTCTAATTATATTACAATGACAACCAACCCAGACTGAAGACTCTTGAAAGTTGAAATCCAAAATATAAACCATAATCCCAAACTATAATTATAACTTAATAATTTGTGTTTTTGGTTTCCCAGTTTTCCTCCCCTCCCAATACGCAGGTGAGAGACTAATTTCCCTAGGTACAGTCAAGTCCCCCTCCCCCGAGTAATTTTTCCTTACCAAAGGGTTTGAACCCAAGACCACATGCTTAAGGGATCCAAGCCCCTTCCGCTCGGACCAACACATTGGTACATTACAACTTTATATAAATATCATACAGATCATTCCCTCATAATGAATTAAGGAAAAAGGGGAAAAGTACATATGCAGTGGATATGGTAACCAAAATTAAAAAATAAAATAAAAACTAGAAAAAAATTCAGACTTAAAAGTAAATGATTTTTTTCTGTTTATATACAGAGTATCATTGAACTGCATTATTAATGTGGTAAGAATAAGATGTGTTTTATGTCATATTAGTGAGCCACAGGCCAGACTTATATAATACTACATCTGTGGTATATATTTGAATAAATACACAGAAACAGGGAGCCAAATATTTCAAATTAGTCAGTGATACAATCTAGTACTCTAGTCATTTTTTATCCATCTTTTTCTTGCACTCCCTTTCTAGATGTTAGCTGGAGCTGGTTTCTCAAAGGAACCCAAGCTGCAATCAGCTGCAGTGAAAAAACAAATAAATAAATAAATAAAATCAGTAATCTCTTTAAGAGGCCAAACACCCACTCCTTAGGCTCTACAAGGTGGATTAATGGCATGATTCAAAACAAAAAAGTTGCAAATATCATAAGGATTAGGACAAAATGGTGTTTTTGGTTGAGTCCAGGATTTGTTTTGTTTGTTTCTTCTCTGCTTTTGAAGATATTGGACAAATATCAGATTGTTTGGTATTTTTACTGAGATTTCCAATGCCAAATGAGGATAATCATGGCTATTTTACAAATAGAATGTCAGACAGCCCACATTCTATGCCCAGCCAAAAGAAAAGAGTGGGAAAAAAAAGAAAAAACTAAAGGAAATCATATCTTAATTGGAAGGTCACATTCCCAGACGTTCACATAGAAACTAACCCCAAAACAACATACTAATAACAGACATTCCAACCTCGCCTATAAGAACTAAATGCCCTCCTAAAATTTTAGGCAAGACTAGTGATAATGATATCTACATATTTGCCTAAAACAAATTTTAAGAAATAAAGACACTCGATACACAACTATTAATCTAATTAATATGACCATACCATATCTTTCCTGAAATTCAGGTGTGCTTTGCAAAAACTCCAGTCCAGGATGAGTGGACAATAGTTCCCTCAGGACAGGTTTGAAATCATCCTACAACCAAAATGGAAAATGCAAATGCAATTTTAAAATCTATTTTAAAAGTCCTTTATAATTCATGTTGAGACAGAAAATAACAAAAATACTTAGGAAAGGAGTAGTACACGTATGACAGCTTATAAAACAAAGCAAACCTGTACAAGATATGTTCGATATGGTTGCTTCAGTGTGGTATATATTTGTGAGGGTAAATCCATAGCTAACATATTGCCTCGAATCCAATAGTCTATAAATTGATCCCTACCATATATGTTAAGAAATAGAGACATTAATTCAATAGGCAGTAACGCCAATACCAAATGTACTAAAACAGCTAAATAGTAAATTATGATATCTAATCAGTTGACATTCCATTTCTCTAGGAAGGCCAGACGTGGTCCATTAAGATAAAAGACATTTTACACAAACAATAAGAATCTTAGTAAAAATAATGGTGCAAAAGTGAGGGTGATATCCATCCCAGCTACATGTTGAAAATAATAACACTATTCATCTCAAAACAAACAAAAAAAATAACTAAAAATGTACAACAGTGAACAACTATCAAAAAGTTCTTATAAGCATTCAACCTTATGCCCAAATGATATCTAGTAGGCAAGGATTTCGCTCTTTAATATACTTTTGCATAATGAACTAGTTAGTGGTATAAAATAAATAACACTGACTAAGCAACTATCAAATCACTTGTAGAAGCACAATAAACTTCAGTCTCAAGATCAAATTAACAACTGCATTTTACACTCCTCCAGCCAAGGTAGTCAAACTCAAGATACTCAGGAAGGGAAAACAGAATCATAAATCATGGAATCGTAACAAAAAGCATAAGATTCTACAAGATTCATAAAATTCATATGTAAACATATAAAAGAGCATAAATAAGAGAAAAATACCTTTATAACAAATATCAAATACTTAATTAAGCTTAAATTCATATTCGTAAGCATAAGAAAGTCAATAAATGAAGTCATAAAGAACTCATAACTCACTCAAAACTCATAAGTCACAAACAAAACTTAAGCTGCAAGTGCCTAATGCAGTACTGCCTACTCCTAGTACAAAACACCAAGCACTTAAATACTCCACCAAGCATCCCATACTACTCAATGTAGGACTTAGACATCTCATTATACCCAAATTCCCAACCCTATCACAGACCCAACCCACAAGGAGCACAACCCATTCATCCAGCAAGTAAACAACTTTCAAAAGCTCATTCTATCTGCAAGCATCTGGCAGCTCTATTTTTCTTACCATTTATATATCAAATGTAACAAAAGTAATATATAAGATAGATTTAGAGTTAAAACTTATAAAAATTCAGAATGCTTTATCTGATGCAATAATCTATTAAAATGAAATGATCCAATAAGATATTTGGTACCTTGTTATGGTTCCAGTATAATTGACATCAATCTTTTTGAAAAGAGCAGTGGAGAAAAATGAGGGAAGTTTGCAGAGCTCTTTTGTAACAGACTTAAATTCTGCAAATTAGAATACAAATTAACAACAGAAGTTGAAAAAAGAACTGGTGTTTCCGCAGATAAAACTATCATAATTGAAAATATAGAACTAATTTACAAATACCATGTTCTCAGTGAGAACTTCTCACCGTGTAATTGTAGACCATCCAAATGACCATAAAATAGACTATCAATTTGATACAGGAAATGCTCTTTCATTTCATTTGGAGGTGGACGACCATTTTTGAAGTAGAACTGCAAGCATAATCAAAGTAATGCTAATACTGTAAAACAAGGAATTAATTCTTTCTAGATATAACCACAAAAAAGTATAGAGAAAAAAATAATCGGTTAAAAAATACCTGCGGAATGACCTCCCTTACAGGTTCACTGGCTAATTTTAGTGGAGATCCTAATGAAGAAGGACTATTTCTCTGTTTTGTAGTACGTGGGGAACCAGATGAACTGCGTGGTGAAAGTGGTGGTGTACTCCCAGCAGGAAACAAGGAAGGTAGAGAGTTGATAGACAGAGCATTTGTATTTGTTGAGTTCTCAAGTGCACTCAAAGGAGCACCTGCCTTTGCATCAGCAAGCAATGACTTAACCTGTTTTCATAATCCATCAATGAAAAAATTAAACAGATGTAGATGAAAGGAATATATAAAAAATACTCCAAGAAGAATTTAAAAAAAACAAAAAAAAAAAAAATAACGGTGATGTTTTGAAGATGGCAATTCAAAAATTGAATAAAACACCTCTAGTACTATTACTGCATAACTTGGTAACTCTATAGTCTATAGCCTCACTATTAATTTTACACTATTAATGAGAAGTTTATTCCTTTTATATGGTTATTTAAAGTTTTATGACAACCATTTAATGCATCTGGAATAAAATGCCCTTTTCTGCTTCCAGGCAATTCTCACAGAACATATATTCTATAAAATCATATAGCTCAAAGTTCAGCCTTGCGTGAATCATATGAGAGTTCAACCACTTCCACCACAATGCATAAGAATATTAAACAAAGGAAGCAAGGAGCAGCAGAAACAAAAGGAATATTCGTCCAAGTCATCAAAGACTGGAAAAAAGAAAAAGTCTATTCGGCATAGAATTATTTGTTTTATTAAATAAGCATAAAGGACAAAATTCCCTTTATTACTTAATCCAGGCCTGGCCACCTCATTGATTTTCAGGTAGCACAGAAGACTCATGGTTTATTTTCCTGAATAGTTTTATGATATGAAAAAGTAAATTACAAAGAGCAATGTATCCCTTTAACCTACTATTGATTAAGAAGGGAAATAAAAGAAAACCTCAGATTTTCATTGTCAATATATTATTAAAAAATTCACATTTCAGTAGCCAATACATCCACCATTGTTACAGTTCAAGAATTAGAATGTTATGGCCTGTTTGTTTCCTGTTTTTGAAAACTGATTTCTGTTTTTAAAAACAAAAAATAAAGAAAAAAAACTGGTTTGATAAGAGTAGTTTTTGAAAACTGTTTTCAAAATTAATATCTCTTTTTGCGTTTTTAAAGCCAACAAAACCAAAACGTCTCTAAGTTGTTTTGGTTTTCTATTTTTAGTTTTCTATTACCCATGTTCTTTCTTGTACTTTTACATCTTCCCACACTTCAACTCTCTAAAACTAAGTTTCTTAAAATTGTTTTATAAAATAGTTTTTAAAAACTAAAAAACAAAAATACAATCAAAATACACCCTTACTTTTCCTCTTTTTGTTATTGACACAGTTCTTTATCCTTTCTCCACTCTGGTTATTACCCATAAATATTATTTCCATGATGTTTCTACAGGGAAAAGAAACAAACTTCCTTTTAATGCATCATGCTTATTGCTCTTAAAAATCTAAATTTAACTAAAATATGAACAACAGATTCCTCCAGTATCCAGATGAACACCCAATCAAAACTTAATATTTAGCAACTTTTAAATAATTCAATTTAATTTAATTGCTATTCTCAAACTAGGGCTGTAAATGCACCTATTAAACATAATTGGCAAATACACCAAAGCAGACTTGGAAAATCTCATGATAACATTATCCATTGGCATTCGATAAATGCTAGTGCTTAAGACAGCTTATGATAAACTAAAACTTACAAGCTACAATGTATCAAAAGAACTTAAAAATTACAAGTCTTCTCCTTACATGATCTAGTATGAAAGCATGTCAGCATAAGCAAGGTAGTCAAACTCAAGGTTTTAGTATTTTACTCAGACTCAGGAAGGGAAAACAGAATCGTAAATTGTGGAATCATAGCACAGCATAAAAATCTCCAAGATTCATAAATTCATAAATTCATATATATGCATAAAACAAAGCATAAATAAGAGAAAAACACCTTTATAACACACATCAAGTAGCTAATTAAGCTTAAATTCATAATCATAAGCATAAGATGAATAAATAGAGTCATACAGAACTCATAACTCGGTCATAACTAACAAGTCACAAACAAAACAACTTAAGCTGTAAGTGCCTACTTCAGTACTGCCAACTCCTAGTACAAAATGCCAAGACTTGAACACCTAGACGGCTAGACCTCTAACATAGATCATCCAAATTAAAATCATAATAACTCAAGAGATCATCATTTCTGCCATCTCTCCGTCTCCTTGATCACAGAAACAGAACATAAATAGATAAACAGACCAGAAAAACTGAACCAGACAAACAACCAGAAAAAACAGCAATCCAGAGGGTAGAGCCAGATAGTAACAAAACCGAACCCGATTAAAACAGAGAAGAGCTCTGGATGTGGTTGAGTCTCGCAGTAGTTTCGGGGGAGGGTTGGGAGAGGTTGAAAATGAAGACAAGCAGTTGTTTTTCTCGGATATCTTAGTGTTAGAGTTAGTGAGCACTTGGTTTATGGGCTTTGGGTTTATAGGCTTAGGTTGGTAGAAGTCCAAAATAGGCAAAACACTTTCAAACCTGACTTGTGAAGCAGATAAAAAAAAAAACTACAATTCTGCCAAGTTTACGATTCTGTGGGCCAATTCTACTGATTCTACAGATTTTCAGTTCTTAGGTCACATCGTGAACTCAGTGCACGATTTTGACTACCAAGAGCATAAGAGCTGTATAATTCCTAAACTAGAACCCCTCTGTCAGATGGTGATTTAAATGAACACAAAATAACAATTGTTTCTCTACTGTCAGAACTGTTATTCAAGACATTGAAATGGAGACTACCTTTTCTATGGTTGGGTCATTGGAATCTTAAAGTTCCATCAAGGCACTGAGCAGGAGATGGAAAGGGTCATTTATTGTGTTTAAATTATAAAAGCATAACTGGATAGTATTGTACTCGAGATCAGAGAATCAGAAATCTCTGCCAAGTGGCAATGAACTCGAGGTTAGTATTGTACACTAAAAAGCTACTTTATAAGAAAGAAAAGGAATGCTCAAGCAACAAGTTATTCACAAAAGAGCATATACAGAAGAGTGAGTGAATACAAATGACGTTTTAATTAAAATCATGTAGCTCAAGGGATTCACAGTCTCCAGCAAGAAAAAAAAAGTCATTAACAGATTAGGGTTTAACACAATTATTATTCGAAGGATTATTTTACTATTACAGAAGTTTTCTGTTTTTACAGTTGTTTTAGATAATTAATTATTAATATCTCCAGTCACATTTTAGTTCAATTCTTCTAACTGAAACTCCCATGTAACAAAAGAAAAGCATTCTCAATTTGGGGGTTAAAAAACTCTACACAACACTCTCTCTCTCTCTCTGCACCATGTCCACTAGTCAAGTGAATAGCCAAAATCATTCATTCATAGAAAAGCATAAGTGGTTCAGCTCAAATGAACTACGTATGTAGTGTGTACCAGGCGACAAGTATCTGGAAGCGAAAGCCACTGTGTGAATAGCTCCTCAATCACATGAGGACTCGATTTCAGTGCAAAAGGAGACACCTCCTGAAGCTGCAACAAATCTGGGTCCAAAGACACCAACTCCTCAGTTTCCTCCACGTCCATCACAATACAATTCTACCTCTCATGCACTCAACAACCCTAATTCAATCACAAATTCCACAACCCCGCCCAAAACCCTAAACCCCACTTTTTCAACAATCACTCCGATTCCTCCCCTTACCCTTCTTCTACGACTTGGGTTAGAAAAACCCAGTAACCAAGCTAACAACTTTCAGCCAAAAACAATCATGGGTACTGGAGAAGAAGAACACAGAGGGTCCTGTTGCTTCGCTTCATTCAAACACGTGTAGAAAACGAAGACACCCCAGAATTGTAAATTCGAGGGAATTTGAATACTGAAGAGGGAAAAATGGTTTTGGTGAAAATCACAGAAGAAAATTTTTGGAAAGGAGGAGAAAATTGGAGTGTGAAATAGAGGGAAATGGAAAAATAAGAAAAAAGGAAAGAAAAGAAAAGAAAAACCCTTGTTTGGTTTCGAGGTTTGAAAAAGAGTGAGGAAGAACGAAAACAAAACGGTAGTGATGAATGAGAGAAAACAAAAGAAAACAGAAATGAAAAGAGGTAAAATAAAACAGTAGAGTTTGTCTTGTATTTATCTGTTGTGTTGTGTTGTGTCCGTGTGCTGTGCGGTGCACGCGCACTGTACCAACTGAAACTGCCGAGCCAGAGCGAGTAGTGAGTAGTGACTGAGTCATTACTCATTGATTACCAAACCTTTCTTAGCTGCAAGAATATTTTTGAATTTTTTTCGGGTGGGAAAAATCACAAAACTTTTTTTCTTTTCAGGTTTAGATTAGGGAGGGTTTTGTCTTTTGATATGAAAAAAATATTTCTTAAAATATCTTATTGATAATATGAGAAAATAAATATTTTTATTTTTATTTTCAATTTAAAAAATAGTTTAATATAACTTTTGTTATAACTAATGAATCGATCTCTCGATATTAAATAATATTTAAATATAATATTTTTAATACTATTTTTTAATATTTTAATCATATTATTTTATATCTAAAATCAAAATTCAAATCTTAAATTATTTAGTTAAAAGGTACAAATTATTATTTATTGTCTCAATCAATCTTGATGATTTAATATTATTCATTTAAAAAATAGTATTAAAAATGTTTCAAGAGATATACTTTAAGTTTTGTTTCTTTATACATTGTAAGTCCAAAGAGTTGCAGGAAAAAACAAGTACTCGTTTTTACCTTCTTTTACCGACATTTTAGAATAATTTCTTCATAATTGTCTATATTTTTAAAATAAATTAACATAACATTGAAACCTTTATTTATTTTATATGTTTGTCACTCTATTGTAAGGTCAAATAATATATTAATAAGAAGTTCAAAGATAAATGTAAAAAAAAATATAAATACTCGCCCATTCTGTCCAACTAATTTAATTATATTTTTTATTAAAAAATATATAAGATACACTATTATGTTTTATCTCAATTTATTATTTAGCGAGTTAAAACATGATAAGACAATTCTATCATCCTATCATATCTCAATAACAAATTAAAATTTTATCTTATGACAAAGGTTGAGTTAAAAATCAATAAGATGGGATTAAAAAATATTTTATGCCCTCTTTTCATTCTTATTTTCTCAATTGTTCTATTTTTTTTTCATTGTCTTGTTTACATTCTTTTTGATGTTTTTTGTATTTTTCATTTTTTAATGACAACTCATGATTCAAGTTATCACTGTATTATCATTCTTCAATGAAAAAGCAAATTTAAAAAGTTAATTAAATATAAATATTATTTATATCTCTTATGTTAAATTTGATCTTTTAAATATAAAATAAGATAAGAATACATTTAACCTTCAATTAAATTATTATACCTAGCATTCTTTTTTTTTTATTGGAGAAATAATACCTATCACTCTTAATCCACTTTAAGTTATGATAAATACACATTCAATTCTTCACTTTACATGGTTTTTTTATTTTAAATAAAGTTAAAAAGAGAAAAAAATTGTATTTTATAATGAAATATAATTTTTCGTTTATATGTTTTTAAGCAAATGATATATTTAATTACTCATCTAGTTCTTATATTTATACAATTTTTATCTTTTAATTTTTATAGTTAAAAATCATTAAATTTAGTCCTTACACATATCCTTATAATATTTTTTAATACTTATACATAATATCTTTAATTTGTTATAATTCCTATAGTCTGAACTCATAGATATAGATAAAAAGTTAGCTTAAATTAGTGGTATAATTAATCTGAGTTGCTAATTGAATCAGATATGTTATTAACCTAGTTTAAATCAGTCAATTAAGTTGTTGGATCAATAAATTAGTTTAGTTGAACTAGTAAACCAACTTGGTTGATTTGATTAAACCAATATTTATTTTTTTATTATAAATTTTAATAAAAATATAAAAAATGACACACTCAAAAATCAAACACAAAACTTAAAAAATTATTTAGTATAATGACTTACTATTAGACTATCATGATTAAATAGTAAACTTATGATACAAATAATATATATATATTTATATTTTATATTACGTAGATTGGTTCATGTGATTGAACTAGTGACTCAGTAGTTTAACCAACAATTTATCAATCTAGTACTTTGACCAAGTTGGTGATCATCAAAATTTTAAAACACACTCATAGGGATTAAAAAAATTAAAAATAGTATATATAAGGATTAAAAGAAAATATTTTTAAATATAAAAATAAATTTTATACAGCTATAGAGATTAAATCAATAATTAAACCAACATTATATTATCTTAAAAAAATCAATCATTAAACTAAGAAATATAAATTATAATCTATATCTCATTATTCTTCTACTTTATTGACTAATAAGATCAAAAAATTATACATAAAATCTAATGCATTGTATTTCTTCAACAACTATTTTTCATATATTATCTGAATAATTAAAAAATAATACTTTCTTTTTAGGTGATCTATTTCTTATTAACTTTTTTTTTTGGTTTAAGATAGATTTTTTCTATTACTCTTTTATAATACTCCTACCTAATTTTCTTCTTTTGATTTCAATACTTGGTTCAAACTTTTAAGGTCAACAAATAACCTTGATTGTTTCCTTGGATGACATTAAGTTCTACATGGGAATAGGCTAACCTCAGTATATAAAGGGTTGGAATCAAATTGTTTGTCCTTATAACTAGGCATATCAAATAAATTTGAACTTATGAGTATAGTTTTAAACTTATTCCAATTTTGAAAGAAAATATTCGCTTTGACCAAATATGAATATGAGTATGTGTATTACTTGATTTTCTTAAATGGCGATGGGAATAGAGATGCATATCAAACTATACCCTTACTTGTACTTGCTACCATCACATTTTTTATAATATTTTTTTCACAACATATATATA
>JAMLFT010005804.1:0-17016 GCA_026544285.1 Pachyrhizus erosus
TTTATAGTGATTTCAACTTTCTGTGATGATTAGTATAAGCATAACTACTTGTGTCTGAGGGATGATTATGTTTGAGAGTAATATTAATATACTTGTCTATGATAAACTTGAATGTTTTATTAGCTATATAATAGGAATGTATCATTTGATAAGTATGTATGTGTAAGAGAAGTTTGTATGGTATGTGTGTTTACTCTCTTGTCTTTGACATACATTATTATAAAGTCTACTCCTCCTTGGTTGTATTTTTTTTTCTCAATTTTATTGGTTCTAAGTACTGAACGAGCGAGAAGGATTATAGGAAGGCCATACTAGTTATGTAGATGGATTCTAGACATAATTATTGAAAGTTGTGTATTGTTGATATGTTTTGTTTTGTTATGCATAGATTATTTGAGGGACCCTAGATTTACTAGACTTATTCTCTTGCCTTAATGTAAATGTTTATCACTAGTTGTACCAAGACAAGGGGTCAACTATTGAAACTCTTAATACCTGCAAGTAGGGAAGAAGATATACTTGGACTTTCTTCTATCTTATTTTCTTATATAGACATATTTTATTCTTATATAAATGTAAATAGAAAGTTCCAAGTTATGAATAGTATAAGGTTATCACCTTTTTACTCATCTTAGTTTATTTCATTATGAATAATATAAACTACTTACTTGGTATTGAAGATGTTTGATTCACTATTTATTTTCACTATTAAATTTATTTATTTATTATTATTGTTTTCTTTAATTTTTTAACCTAACGGCTCCCCACACTATTATTAAAGACTTTCATTAAAGTTAACATATTTGTGCCTACCTGACACAATATTTTGTCTATGTCGTAGTTGACGGTGTACACTTGGATGACATTTGACAATCTAGTGCATATGTGATAAATGATTATGTACACATGAAGGACAAGTAATGGTCTAGTTACTATCATTTTGGTTTTTGACTAGATTGTCATATGTATACTATTAATACTATCAATTATCATGCATACACCATATTATCATGTGTTGTAATGCCTTTTGTTATGATAGGAATTCTAATATAATTTTGAAATTGATTGAACAAATTTAAGAGATTATTAAAATGGTCTTTCTAAATTTAATGGTAAAATTTTTTCTATCTTTAAAATGTAAAACATAAAAACGTAGTCTACCCTTTTCAAATATCATTTGTTTTAAAAGCATCTATTGATAAATATATTTTTGTTATGTATTTATCATACAAGACTAATTATTTACATTGAGTTATTAAGACATTTTCCATAAAGTATGTTGAAATAAAGTAATTGAGTAATATTTTAATAAAGTATAAAAAGTAAAATATTTATAGATTTAATGCTAAAAGCATTATAAATAAGTCATTGGAACAAAATAAATATATCAAAATATTGATTCTTAATCTAACCACATATTCATAAGAAAATACTAAAAATTCAAAGTAGTGACTCAATCAAATAACAACAATTTATACTCATACCTCACTAAATTTATAAGGTATCTCCCAAAGGATCCTCTCACTCCTTTGTTATGTCCATTAAAATTAGCAACTCTTATTTTAATGTCTTTGCATCTTCTTCAGGATCTGAACAAGGTTGTTTATCATCCTTAACTATAGGAAAAATAAAATAATAGGAATGATATTTTTTCTCTTTTTTATTGATTACACACAAAACAAATCTTTCAGGCCCAAACAAGTAATAACTACCTTACAATGGTTAAGTGTAGACAACACTAATAGGGTAACCTAACACTTCAGCTAAGTTTCTCTAAACTCCATACTTTTCAGTCCCCAATACCTCTTGATCTTTCGACTTAAAAAGTTGGATGAATTTTTAGGTGACAATTAGGAGTACATTTTTATTAGTACAAGAAAATTTTTTCTCAACCAACCTTGGGTGTACTCCATATTTGTCTAGGATGCCAAATTAACATATGTTAGGTTTTTGTCCAACTAAGGTGTCACATCTTGACACTTTTTCTACCCTTAAGGACTCTAAAAACCTATAGATATACCTTGGGTATCATGTAATAGTCAACCCATTCATCTCAACTTCTTCCACTTTTTTATGATTTCAATAGGTCCTATTTGTCTCTAGTACACCTTTCACGTAATTACTGTAACACTCCTTTTTATTCTTTTAATTTTTAAGAAATTATATCTAGGTAATTGTATCACAGGTCAATTTTAAATCTCAACTTTTCAGAGGTTACAATTTGGAGGAACATAAAATTTCATACATATCCATTCAACTTGATTTTATCTAAAATATGTTCAATTTAATATATATAGATAAGATAAAGTATAAGTACAATTATTACTATCCTAGAATATTTAGTAGATAAAACAAAGATGAAATCTAAGATAATCTTCCATATTCAAAATATCTAGTCAGATTCTTTAGAAGGATCCTCTTTCTTAGTGGAATTTCCTCTTCTATCTTGATTTCGAATTGATCTTATGAAAGATTGTGGGCATGGAGAAGTTTGGAGTATGTTGTTGTATTGTAGGAACACTAGTGAATCTAGGTAGTGGGGCTTGAGATAGAATCACAAGTATATCTATATGATGAAACTACCATATGACTATGATGTTGGTAGGCCTAAAGACGAACCTAACGTAGCCCATAAATGTATCATCTCCCAGAAGAATTCTATCATAAGTCCATCTTCCTTCCAAAGGTATTATTGACAGGTGAAATAGGGGTTAAAATTCTCCTACCATCTAAATCTAAAATGTGGGGGTTTGTAGGAATGAGTCATCTAACCTTAGGCAAACACATACATGTACAAAGTGTTTTTAACTAATGTAGACTCTTATCTCACCAAACATGCCTAATTAGGGATTCTACTCGATTTAGGACCCTTCGTAGCCTCCAATATTACTATCTCCGAGAGGACTTACGTGAGCGTGTCAATAATAATCCAAGTTTGCAATTTTAGGTTGACGATCGGGAGTACATATTTTGTCTGGTACTGTGTCTAGGATACTCTTAATCAAATCTTGGTAATGCTCCACTTTGTCAAGGACGCCAAGCTAGTTCTGTGACACCCTCTTCACTTTGAGTGGTTCACAACTTGACACCTTATCTACCCTAAGGTCTCACTAGAGCCTGCGTACATTCCTTAGGTACCTTTTGTGGTCGACCTTTGCAATCTCCGTTCTAATTTCTCACTCGTTAGGGTTCTCAACCCAATTTACTTTCCTTGTTCCATCTGTCAATTTTACCTTGGTATTGATGACATGTTTCATGATATCTTTGGAAAACATCCATATTTCATTCTTACTTTGCAATCATTCTATAAATATCATCATTGTTTGAGAACTTTCTCAGTTCATCTTCTACTCTAAGGTTATTTCAATAATTTACTGTCTCACAAAGACAGTTGGCATAAATATGTAACCTCTATTAGCAGTAGACGTAGTAGATCACATTTCTACTAACAATTCAACTCATATGCAACATAGGAAATTAAAACCATAATCAATAATCACAACAATCAAATAATATATCATAAAAGAGGATAGGGGTAAAATGGTAATTTTACACTTTTTCTTTCAAATTTTCTTCCTATATAATATTTCTATTGAAAAGATATATCTAAAAAGGTATTTAATCTTGAAAAGATATATCTAAAAAGGTATTGAATCTTTGTTTAAATTAATTTGGAAAATTCTTCTTCAAAGGGGCATTTTAGTAAATTTTTCTTAAGAGGGGTATTTTGGTCATTTCATAAAAATTTATCCTTTAAGGATTACCTATCACATTTCTGATTATTATAAATGTCATGAAAATACATAATATCATTACAAAATACTTAGACTATCTTTCCCTGAATTTAGAATAACCAAAAATAGTGAACATTTTAATTTATCAATATAAGGGTATTTTGGTCATTTTGAGATAAATTTATTTTCTAAGGCTTTTCACTACATTCTAAATTCTAGGAATGATATAGTTATTCTAGGTTCATATACGAAATGTTTTGACTATGCTTTTCTAATTTATACTAATAAGTTAGTTAAAATTTTAATTTTTCCAATTAGGGGTATTTTGGTAATTTTATAAAAATTAACATTAATATTACTTAAACCTTAGGAAATATATTATAGAGCTTTATCATCAGAGTAGAGATGCCTTCTGAATTTATTTCAAAAATTAAATAGTAAAAATAACAAAGAAATTCAAAATTTCTAGCATAAGGGTATTTTGGTAATTTTCATACCCTAGGGGCAAAATGGTCATTTTACCCATTGTTCTTTCTTGCTTACAGGTTCCAAAGATCTGATTTGGCTCGAAAAAAAATTTAAATCCTGCTCGTTTAAGTTCTTAAAGCTTTGAAGGTTTAGTCCACTAATGTCTTATTCATTATTGATCGCAAAACTTGATCATCAACTTAGCTTTGGGGTTGAATTCGCAGAATAAATTTTTTTCGTTTGAACTTCATGGTGACTTAACAGGGAATTGGATTCTTGATTTCTAGACCATATCCAACTGATTATAGTTCAAAAATGAAATTATTATAATTCTAAAACTATTAGTGATCAAAATTTGGAAGGAAAATGACTCCTCTTACTTTTTTCGAAATTTTCTAAAGAGTTTGTAAACTGCTCCGGCAAAGCTCCGGCAAAGCTTCGGCGATGATGTGAAAACTTGATTCCTTATGCCTTTTCAAAATTGATTGCACTCGAAGGTAGCTAGGAGTGAGAAGAAACTATCTAAGGAAGAATTTTGGAGAAAGGATTTTGAATTCGAGTCAAGTTTGCTCGAAAGTTTTTCTTTGTTTTTCACTCCTTCTCCTTATGCGTATCTCCCTTATATAGTGTCTCATCCCTTCTTTTTATCTTATTTTATTCGTCGAAGAAGGGCGAAGGCGGTGACATGCAGAATGACAGGGGTCAAAGCTACTAGGAAAGGGAGTTGCAGGTTTGACGGGAAAGTCTTTAGGAGGAAGGAGGTGACAGAGCTACTTTCCATGGCAGTTTATGTTTTTATCGTTAGCTTAAGTATTTTTAATTTGTAAGCGATGACGGTCAAACAGTAACCCTTGTGTCCCAAATTCCTATCCGTCCCTCAGGTCACGCCTTTGAATCCGCCCCACCCCTTTTTTACACTTCGTGTTTTATTTTCCCAATTGAACTAGTGCCTTTACCTTTTATGTTGTTTGGGTCGTTATTTTGCTACCCATAACGGGTAACTCATTTGGTTGTGGAGCGTTTTTCTTTTTCCCATATGTTGCTCTACAAGGCCTAGGATCGACCCAGCCCTGCCCCTTTTTTTCATTTTCTTTTCTTTTTCTCCTTTTATTTTTCTTTTGATTTTATATTTTTAATTTTTAACAATTATATTTTTTATTTCTAAATTTTTCCAAAAATCCTATAAAGTAATTTATATTTTTTGTTATTGGTTTTATATTTCGTCTCACAAAATTTTTATCTTGATAAAGTTTATTATTTATTTTATTTATCTAAATAATTATTTATATATATATATTTAATTCATAAAAATTTATTTTTAATTCTTGAAAATTTAGATTTTGACTTCCTAAATTTTATTTATTTCTTCTTTTATTTTTATTTTATCTAAAATATCAAAAATCTATCTTCAATTGGTTTATATTATTATTTTAAGATTGATTTTAATTTAATTTAATTTAAAATCTCTCTCTTTCTTTATTTCTCTCCCTCTATAAATATTATCTTTTAGATAATATTTCTTATAAAAACTAAAATCCTAAATCCTATTTTAAAATATTAAGAATAAAAAAAGTCAAATTTTCTAGTTTGATATTTATGATCTCATTATATCAAAAATAGGATGTTACAATTACGATGTGTTTTGATGCCTTTATGGCTCCTTTCATCTAACATGCTTTTCCCTGTCTTATAATGAGATGTGGTATAACTCAACAATTGATACTCAAGTCACTAAGTGACACTTCCACAATGGGGAAGTCATACATTCTTCAATGGAGAAGAAACTTCCTTTCATGGATTTTTCTAATCTTCATCAAGTTCTTCAAAAATCTTCAAGAAATGGAGTAAGGAAGAGATGGATACGCCACTCACTCCAAGAATGAGATAAGGAAGGTGAAGAATTCCACCACAAAGTTAGAAAGCTTGATAAGGAATCCAAGACAATCACTCACTAGAATTTTAGAGAGAATTGCACTAAGCTCTCATAAAGAATGCTCAAAATTTTCATATATAAAAAATTATGACCAAAATTTGACTTTACAACTATATATAGGCCTAGCTCATGTAGCATGAGTAGGAGCTCTAAATTGGGCTTATGAATCCCATAAACTCACAAACACATAAGCTAAATGATTCCTAAGACTAAATGAGCCAAAATACAAGCCCTAAATGGAAATACAAACCAGAATACATTCTATACTACTATGCCCAAATGCATTGGCCCAAAATATCAATCATATACTAATTATGTACAAATTGGGCTTGGGTCCACAAATGACCCAATACAAAGCTTATTGGGCTTGGACTCAAAGAAGTCCATAAAAGCTCAATCTTTTCTTTAAGCCTTCTCTTCCTTGTTCTAGTGAGAGGACCTTCCATCTTCCATTCTTTAGAAGATCCATCATCATGGGCCAGACCTCTATCATTCCCTCCTTGAAGAGGATTCACTCTCAAATTTGAATCAACATTAGCTGAAACATAAAGAGATAAATCAAAAACATTAAAAACATTACACACTTTAGAGGTATTAGGTAAATCAATGCAATAAGCATTATCATTGATCCTCTCAAGGATAGTGAAAGGACCATATCCTCTTGCTTGAAGTTTAGATTTTCTTTAACAAGGAAAACGATCCTTTCTCAAATGAATCCAAAAGAGATCACCATGATAAAAGATCATGGATTTCCTTCCCTTGTTGACTTGTTTAGTATATTGATCTCAATTTGGGCTTTTACCTTTTCATGTATAGCCCTAACATACTTTGCTATAGATAAGCCATTAGGGTTAGACATATAAGAAACATAAGGTAAAGGTAAAAAAATAGGAGGGGTAAGAGGATTGAAACCATAAATCATCTCAAATGGTGAATAGGATGTAGTAGAATTAACAACCCTATTGTAAGCAAATTCCACATGAGGTAAACATTCTTCCTAAGATTTCAAATTGCTCTTAATCACATACCTCAAGAGTTGTACTAGAGTTTTATTTATCACTTTAGTTTGTCCATCAGTCTGAGGATGACAAGATGTGGAGAACAAAAGTTTTGTTCCCAACGTACCCCATAAAGTTCTCTAGAAATGGCTTAGAAACTTAGGGTCCCTATCATAAACAATGGATTTAGGCATACCATGAAGCCTAATGATTTCTTTCAAGAATAGGTCAGCCACATGACATACATCATCATGCTTATGGTAGGGAATAAAATGTATCATCTTTGAAAATATGTCCACTACCATAAGTATGGAGTCTCTACCCTTCTTATATTTGGGTAATCCTTGGACAAAAACCATATAAAGATTTGTCCATGAAGTAGAAGGAATGGGTAGAGGTTGATATAAACCATAGAGCATTAATTTTGCCTTTGCTTTGTGACAAATGATGCACTTCTGACAAAAGTTTATCACATGATGCTTCATCTTAGGCCAAAAAAAATGTTCAAGCAAGACATTTAAAGTATTTTGTATGCTAAAGTGCCCCATTAATCCCCCTTAATGTGCTCCCTTAATCAAAACATTTCCATAAGAACTCTAAGGAATGTTCAATCTCTTTTCTTTAAAAAGGAAACCATCTTGCTTAAAGAAATCTAAATAAGCTTTATCTATACATAAATCAAAGATCTTTGACAAATCTAGATCTTCTTTATACAACTCCTTCACATTACCAAACCCTAATAAGGTAGTATCCATCAAGGAGATAAGAGCATGTCTCTTAGAGAGGGCATAAGCTACTAGATTACTCTTACCTTGCTTATGTTTAATGACATAACAAAATTGCTCTAAATATTCTACCCACTTAACAAACTCTTTAGGCAAAAGATAATGTTGTCAAGTTTGCAAAGCTTTGATAAGAGCATAAAGCTCTTTATCATAGGTAGAATAATTGGGCACCCTTCAACTTCTCACTAAAGAAGGCTATGGAGTGACCTTCTTGCAAAAGCATTGCTCCAATTCCCATATTTGAAGAATCACACTCTAATTCCAAAGATTTTTGGAAATTAGGAAGGGCTAGAACATGTGCTTTAGTTAATTTATCCTTCAAGGCTTGAAATGCTTCCTCTTGACCTTTGCCCCATCTATAATAGGAGCTACTATAGTACTAAAGTTTTGCCTATAAAAACTGGCTAGACCATGATAGCTCCTCACTTCATTGATGTTTTGAGGAGTAGGCTAGTCTCTAATGGCTTGAACTTTTTCTTCATCTACATGCACACCTTTAACACTGATCACAAATCCTAAGAACACTAGATGGTCCATATAGAATGTACATTTCTCTAAGTTTGCATAAAGATGTTGCTCTCAACACACTCAAAATAGATCTTACATGTACTAAGTGATCATCAAGTGACATACTATAGACAAGTATATCATCAAAATATACCACTACAAATTTACCTATGAATTGCCTTAGCACATGGTTGATTAGTCTCATAAAGGTGCTAGGAGCATTAGTTAACCCAAAAGGCATAACCAACCATTCATACAATCAAAACTTAGTCTTGAAAGTTGTCTTCCACTCATCCCTTTCCCTCATTCTAATTTGATGGTACCCACTCTTTAGAACAATTTTAGAAAAAAGAGATGTTCCATGCAACTCATCCAAGAAATCATTAAGCCTAGGTATGGGATGCTTGTACTTAATAGTGATATCATTGATGGGCCTACAATCAATACACATTTCCAGGACCTATCATTTTTTGGGACTAATATTATAGGCATGACATAAGGACTTAAGCTCTCTTGCACCCATCCCTTACTAATTAATCCTTCCACCTATTTTTGGATTTCTTTAGTCTCCTCAAGGTTAATTCTATATGTTGGTCTATTAGGGAGACTTGCACTTGGGATTAAATCTATCTGATGCTCAATACCCCTAAGGGGTGGAAGACCTATAAGGATATCCTTTGGAAATAACTCAATAGATTTTCAAATTGATCATGAAGCTTAACACTACTAGACAAACACAAATTGTTAGGTATACAAATAAACATGGGATGTCTAGCTAAATAATAGTTTTACTACCTCTTTTGGAGAAGCCAATAAAGTCTTGGCTCCCTCCTCTTTTACCTTATCCTTATTTTTGCCTTTCTTCTTTCTTTCTTGATCCTTTGATCCTATTTGAACTCTTTGTTCTTGCTCTCTCTTTTTCTTCATTTTGACTTGATCTAGACTTACTCCCTTAGGTGTAAGTGGTTTGAGAGACACCTTTTTCCCTCTGTGCTTAAAAGAATAGACATTAGTAATACCATTAAATGAAACATTTTTATCAAATTGCCAAGGTCTACCTAGAAGCACATGAGTAGCTTCCATACGTACAACATCACACGAAACATCATATCTATATGTCACAATGGAGAAAGTAAGTAAAACTTGCTTGTTTACTACAAGCTATCCCTTCTCACTAAGCCATTGAAACTTATATGGCCTTGGGTGAGAGGTCATGGTCAAAGCAAGCTTATAAACCAATCTAGTGCTAGCCATATTAGTGCAGCTACCATTGTTAATAATGAGAGAGCAAATTTGTCCATCTATAATATGTTTCAGCTGTGAATTGTCACACTCGTAAGACAGTGAACCCAACATGCGTTTAATGATTAACAAATCTCCCTTGTCAAGTAAGTGAATTGCATCACTAACACCTTCACTAGAGGTGTCACTCTCATCAATGGAGAATGTACTTTCAATGCTTCCATTGTCCTTCACATACATTGTCCTTTTATCAAGACATTGGGAAGCTTTGTGTCCCTTTCCTAAACATTTGAAACACTTAATAGAACTAGATCTAAGGGGAGTAGGAAGTTCTTTACATATAACTTGGCCTTCTATGGGCTTTGAAATAAAAGAAGAAAAAGAAGAATTATCTACTCTACTATTTACAACTTTGTCTTTTAAAGAGGGCATGCCCTCCTTCTTGGAACTTGTCTTCCAACTTGGAGATGCTCCTTCCATCCTCTTCCTAGTTCCTTGTTTTCTTCTTGTTGCTCCACCTTTAAAGACTTGTGGAAAAGATCATGCAAGCTAGTATAAGTTTGTAATTCCATAATGTCTTGAATATGTCTATTTAAACCATGTAAGAATCTAGCCATAGTGGCTTCTTGTGGTTCATCAATTTCAGCCTAACATGACACAATTCAAGCTCCTTAAAGTATTCATCAACACTTTTTGTGCCTTGGTATAACCTTTGTAACCTATTATGCATGTCTCCAATGTAACTTGAAGGAACAAATCTCTCTCCCCAACCCTCTTATTTCTTCTCACTTCCTCTTGGAGTTGGTTCCACCAACTCATGGCATATTATTCAAAAGATAAGGTGGCTAGTTTGAGATGTTTATGCATTACTAAGGGAATTAAAGATTTGATCCACTTTCATCTCCCATTCTAAATAAAATTCAAGATTTGAGGACCCTTCGACCTTAGGTAAAGCCACCTTAGGTTCTTCCTTTCTTTCCTCTCTATCATGCTTATGTCTTAATTCATTTTCCTCTCCATTATACCTTTTCCTAATACCACTATTGCCTCTAGTATGTCTTGACCTCTCTCCCAAATCCCTTTCCTCTCTTCTATTTCTTGTTCTATGTCTTCTACCCTCATTATTATCATAGTATTCATCTCTAACATAAGATGAGGATGAAGTTCCATCATCCTTCCTAACCAAATCATCTATCCTAGTGTTCACATTTCTATAATTTCTTTCAAATTTATCATGTAATCTCTTTTCACTTTGAATTTGAAGCTTTCACATGTGTTTTTATCATATTTGCCATTAATTTGGCCAACTTTGGTGAAAGAGCATCACTATCACTTCCACTAGTCATACCTACAAAAGAGAACAAAGTTAGCAAATAGCAAGTATAACAAGAGAGTTCCTCACCACTCCTCAAGTGTATACATTCAACACTTGTGTATCACTCAAAATAAAGGCTTTTCTCGAGATGTATCAATGTTGCCTTTTACCACACCTTAGTTCTCTCTTTGAAAACTAGGAAGCACTTTCTCAAATTCTCAATTAAAACTTTGCTTTGTGAAAGAGGAATGATTTTCAAGCACCAACCAAGGAAGAAATGAAATAAAAACACAACAAGCAAGACAAAACCAAGAATGCAATAGAAGACAAGAAACCAAAAGTTTAAAGAAATGAAAGCAAACTCAAGAGGATTAACAATTAAAGACAATTATTAAAAAAAATGCAAGAGACTCAAGCAATTCAAAAAGGGTAAATATGAAGAAATTGATGAGACAACTCAAGTAACCAAGCATGCATCAACAAATTCAAAGAAAGGTGGAAAAAACTCAAAACATGCACATCATTTAAAAGACACACAAGATTGTACACAAGAGTACTTAACACATGCTCTATATTTTTTTTTAAGAAAGTTTATGAACAAAAGAGGAACTCAAAAGCATAAGTTACATTAAAATAAAGCCTAAATTAATTAGAATACCATTAGAACAGTACCAAATAGCCATAAAAAGCAAGAAAAATGGAAGCAAAAATGTTATAAGAATGCCTCAAAATGTGTGCCAAAACACTACCAAAAATTTGCTTTCAATTTTTAATGTAACTTCAAATCAAAGAATAGGTAGATTTTGATGTTTTTGGTGCAGCACTTCAATAATTGCAATATAAGAATTGGATTTAAGAGTAAGGATAATAGGTGATTGCAATTTCATAATTTTTTTTATTTTTTTATTAAGTCCTCATTTTTTTTAATTTGCATTTGGACCCTTCTCTTTTTCCAGTAGCTTATAGCCACAAATTTCCACTATTTTTCTTTTAACTTTTATGCACAAACATCAAAAAGTGACTTAAATCCAAGTTTCAAGATCAAATACAATTTCTAGCAAAAGTTGATGAAGAACATTTGATGAATTCTCAAGAACATAAAAAATCTATCTAGCTTCAAATGAAATAAAATATACAAGGTTTTGTAGCTTTTGACTAGGATAACACAAATCCACAACAAAGTTTCTCAAAAGAAGATCAAACCAATCACAAAAACTAGAATCAAAGTTTGACACATAAGAACAAGTGATGAACTAGTTTTACACTTTCAACAAAATTAGTCTAGAAATAAGAGAATCTAACACTTTAAAATGATATTCCAGCAAGAAAATACAAAGGATTAACAAGAAACTATAGTAGAATCAAGATCAAGAATCAAAAACTAAAAAAGTTCATGAAGAACATGGAAGAACATGAAAACATTACTCAACAATTTTCTAGATCTAAATCAAATGAACATGTTTTGACCAAATTTTTTTATGTAAATCTAATCATACACACCTTAGGAACAAAAACTAAGAATCAAATCAACAAAACAAGCACAAAAAATTGAAAATCCATAAAGAACATGTCATGGATTAGGTGCACAAAAGGAGGAGAAGAAAAACCAAAAACAAGCAAGGAACTAACCTCTAATAGATGAAATCCAAGCGATATGACATGGAGAATCTCTTCAAGGGTGAATCCAAAGTAAAACCACATCAAAATTTTCTCCAAACAAGGTTCAACAATGGAGGAATCTCATGGAATCATTCTCGGATGCAAGGAAGAAGGAGATACACAAGGCAAATGTGATTGAAGCAAGGAACATGTGATTCAAGCACTAAAACCATGTGCATCTAGCAAACTAGTCGAGATTCCACTAAGTAACAACTAAAGCATGAAAAGTGTGACATAAGAAAGCACATGCACGAGCTAAACAAGCAAGGAAAGCATGCACAAATGCAAGGAACACATGGAAAGTGCAAAAAGATCAAAATTGAATGCACTTGCTCCTAATCGAAATCAATTTCAAGCTAATCCAAGCAAGTTTGGCAAGAATTTAAGTTAGACAATGAAGATCTAACTAGATTTGAAGCTTAATTAGAGGTTAGATTGGTTCTTGATACCAAATGATACATTCTTCAATGGAGAGGAAGCTTCCTTCCATGGATCTTTCTAATCTTCATCAAGTTCTTCAAAAATCTTCAAGAAATCGAGTAAGGAAGAGATGAATCTGCCACTCACTCCTAAGAATGAGATAAGGAAGATGAAGAATTTCACCATAATGCTAGAAAGCTTGATAAGGAATCCAAGACAATCACTCACTAAAATTCTAGAGAGAATTGCACTAAGATCCCAAAGAGAATCCTCAAAATTTTCATATATAAAAAATTATGACAAAAAGTTGACTTTACAACTATATACAGGCCTAACTACTAGGCCTAGCTCGTATAGCATGAGGAAGAGCTCTAAATTGGCTTAGGAATCCCATAAATTCACAAACACACAAGCTAAATGATTCCTAAGACTAAATGGGCCAAAATGCAAGCCCTAAATGAAAATACAAACAAAAATACATTCTATTCTACTAGGCCCAAATACATTGGCCCAAAATATCAATCCTATACTAATTATGTACAAATTGGGCTTGGGTCCACAAATGGCCTAATGCAAGGCCCATTGGGCTTGAACTCAAAAAAGTCCATAAAGGATTTATCTTTTCTTCAAGCCTTCTTTTTCTTGCTCTAGGGAAAAGACCTTCCATCTTTTAATTTTTAGAAGATCCATCATCATGGGCTAGACCTCTATTAGGAAGGAATACCTTTCCTTAACTTACATTTCATATTCCCTTATGACATCACTCTAAACACCTATTAGATCATTTTCATGTCATAATATCACACCACCAAACATTTCAAGTATGCATCATATCTCAACCTTTGAATCATTTCAGAAGTATTCTTTTTATTAAATTTTATATCAATTATCTTAACATTCAATTTAAGTTCACTTCTCTCTAAGCATCACATTATTGATTTAGAAGCATTCTTCATCTCATAAAAGATATTACATAATCCATTTGCCATCAAAATCCTTATCTTTGCCACTAAGGCTTTGTCGTAGTCTCATGCAACTTTCCTCATCTCATGTCATGAAATAGGATACACATCAACATCCATGACACTAAGTGTTATATTACCAAACCAATAATCAAAGAGAAAAAGGTAGTTTCCCTTAATCTCAATGTTGCATTACTCTATAACATGTCACACTTTACATTACCGCTTCAACATGATACTTAAGCCTCAAAAGCTTTTTAATCATACACCACAGTTTATAATACAATCTCTTAAGGGTAGATTCTTATTAAATTTTATGTCAAGTAAACTTTATATTAGGATTTCCTCTTCCCTTACATAACCCAATTTACCATGACATACACTCCTCACAAACTCTTCTTATTAACTTAGCATTTCCCCTTATTTTATGATTTCTTATCATTTTATAAGTTTATAAGTAAGATTACATTTTCAAGTTAACTTTTACTAAGTCTTAGATAACTTTTATAGCCAATAACACTTACTAATTAATCATAAAGTTTTTTATGAAACATATGACCTAAGAATTAGTCTTTCCTTGCTCAGCTCTCCAAATTTAATTCTTAGGAAATTAATTAAACAACTTAAAAAAAATTTAACTACTAATCCTACCATAGTCCTTAAACATACTAAAAAGTGCTCATAACTTACGAATTTGACCTCAAAACTTACCCACACCTTAGGTATATGTGATATCAATATAATGACACTTTAATATCATCTTTTTATATATTTTTACTTAATTAAAAACATTGTTTTAGGCCATTTTCCAAAACATGGAAACAAACTTATTGCACACCATTCCACACGTTCAAAGTCCTTAAAATACATCAAAATCATATCTCACGGTGTTCGATCTTATACCAAACATTTATTAACATTTCCACACGCTTCATCCAACCAAAATGACATTAAACATAGGATAAATTTCAGCATAATTTTGCCAGAAAATAAGTTCCACAGTTGACCTTATTCCAACATCCCCTTAAGGGTTGAAACATGTTATAAATGCAATATAAATACACTTTGGTCACTATCTACAACTGTATAATTGATGAAAGGCTAGGGATTTATATTATTCATTCTACAATAGTGCAATTCTTACGTCTCCAATCCTTCGAAGAATCTATTAAATAATAATTTCATTATGTTTTACATTAAAATTTTAATAATATAATATAGTATAATAATATAACAATACAATAATGTGTGTATTTCATCAAGTAAGATTGACGTAAAAACAAAGTGGGTGAATTTTATTTTTTGATTTTAAACACTCATGGTGTTCACGTGTTATTACCTAATTGGGTAGTTGACTTGGGTTTATTATATTGGTTTCAATGCATTAATGTTATATTTTTTCAAGCCCATGCTTACTTTTTATGTGTGTTTTAATTGTTTATCATGCATGAAATTTTATTTTAACAAATGTTTTAACAAAGTCTTTATGTATATATGGTCGACATTTTGGCATGTAATAAAGTTTATAATTTTAAAATTGTGATTTAAGTATTACTAACAGAAATACTACTTAAACTCATGTTTTTGTTTGATTCACTAATTTCATATTGTTATATGTAGTTTTTGTATACATGTAATCATGTTTGGACCAAGTGTTATTTACTTTATGTTTTTTAAAATTTGAATGTTGGAGCACAAACCGTTCTTCGTCCACTATAAATATACATGTGTTGTTAGACATCACCATTGCATATTATCCTTTTTCATTCCCTTTGTTTTGTTTTATCACGTTTTTATAACGACTTTAGTGTTTGACAAGTTGCAAGACATCTTAGTTGGAAAACAAGTCATTTGTTGTTGAAATATGTGCCCAATTAATGCTCCAAACAAGCCATTTGTTATTGAAATAGTTTTGATTGATGGTGAATCAATATAATTTACAGTTTTGCTTACATGACTAATTAATTGTTTATTTTATCTTTATTAAGTTGGGAGTTTTTATTTGTTTTAGAGATGCAAGATATAAGCCACCATTAGGAAACCAATGATGAGGAAATTTAATGAACGTATAACTAAGGGAGAAATTTATATTCTCATCCTTTTTGGTGTAGTTGCTAATACTAATAGAGAATCAAATTACCTTTTAACTACTGTCTCTGCTAAACAACTTTCTATGAAGAATGGAAAGACTATCAAACTAGTTTTGTTGGAGTTAACTAGCGCTAGGTAATATAAAATAAACCCTAATATTATTTTTATATTATAATTTGTTACTAGTTAGTATTCTAGAATATATATGTGTAAGGGTAAGATACAATGTACTGCATTATTTGGGAAATATGTGGACATGATAAATGAAATGATAGTTGTGGGAGGTGACGAGCTTCCAACTATTATGTTGCAATTTTGCAAGGTTAAAACTTACAAGGGTAAGTCTAATGGGAATATAATTTTTCTTCATATTTTTTATAATATTTTATAGTATTTCATTCATTATTTTTCTTAAATTCTTAGGAGTGACAGTTGTGCAAAATATAATGCATACATCTCAATTGATTTAAAATCCATAATCTGATGAGGCGTTACAACTTAGGAACAAGTACTGTAACATCTTGTATAAATTTAAATTTTTATATTAAATTTATAATTTATTATGAAGAGATATTAATTCTTGTGAAATTTAGAATTTTAAATAAGAAGAAATGTTATTTAAGATTTTATTAAGAAAACAAAAGAAATTATAATTAGTTAAAGATTAAAATAATAAGTAAAATTAAATTTTGGAATAGAAATTATATAATATAGAGTTAGAACATATAAATAGTCAAGATTAATGGTTTATAATAAAATAGTTTAAGACAATTGAACTATATTAAATAAATTGAAAAAATAAAATAATTTTAAAGTAGAAAATTATAAAAAAAATAGATATCGAATTTCTAAATAAATAAGAAGCATAAGAAAAAGAATAAAAATGAAAAAGATCATAGTAG
>JAMLFT010005805.1:0-17016 GCA_026544285.1 Pachyrhizus erosus
TGATTATATTAAAAAATAATTAAAAGAAAAAAAAATTAATGATAAAAATAATTTTAAAAAATCTAAATTTAAGATATATTTATTATTAATAATTAAATTAAGTATTTTTTAATATTATTGAATTAGATAATTAAGTATTATAAATAAAAACAGAAGATATATTATATTAAAGAATAAATTAAGTCAAAATATGTGACTGGACTAATTTTATATACAAATAAATTTTTTATCGTTAATTTTTTTAATAAAATATTAATTAACAAACTAAATCGGAAACTTTTATCACCAAAAATATGTTTTACAATACCTAAAACAACAAAGCAAGTTTTTTCTTAAAAAAATAATCAGTTAAATACTCCAACAAAGATACACAATGCAAGTCCTTTTAAATAATATATAAATTTTCTGCTTCCTTACAATCCTTCAACACCTTCATACTGATGGGGATTGATGTCAAAAAATATCCTATCGTATTAACTTTAGTTGAATCACGTTATTCACTTAAAGCTTCTGAATGTAACAAATTTTTTAACCACCCAATGTCACAAAGATAAACTAAAACCATTATAACAATTTCAATTATGTTTGCTCAACCTTGAAAAGTCCAATGAAGTAAAAATCATTTCTTTTGAGTCTTTGCTTAGTCGTGAGGAAAGAAAGAGAAGATATAAAATAAATAAATAAAAATATAAAAATGTGATGAAAATAAAGATTATTTTATTAAAAAAATTGAATATAATAGAAAAAATATTTAATAAATAAGGAAAGAAAAAAATAATATTGAATAAAAATACATTATTATTATTATTATTATTATTACTTATTATTATAAATATTATTTATTTTTATCGTTAATATTTAATTATTGTCATTGTTTATTTTATTTTTTATTATTAATATTATTTTTATTTTTATTGTAATACAAGCATTGGGGGAAGTGACTATGCGGAAGCCTTCATAAATATATATGCAAAAGAAGTATATGTGAAGGTTGGATTGCCGGATATGAAAATTGGGTAACAAATAACTAATTATCACACAAAAAATAAAAATAATTTTAAGCAAATCATCTTTTTTTAAGCATGGAAATATTTTAATATGGTTCACTTAAATTTTTGAATATTTTTCTTCATTTTCATCCAATCAAATCATTTATGTTTTTTTATTTTTACTTTATTTCTTTCTTTTTTGTTTCTATTCTCCTAAACAAGGAATAAATTATTTGCATCAGAACAGTCAGGGGTGAAAATCTACTTAGTAATACATGGTATTTTGTAACATTATTTTTCCAATGTTAATAAATTTTTTTTGGTAAATGAATGTCTCAAATATAAAGGAAAAAAATAATATTAGTAAAACAATTTTATTATCTTAGAAGATTTTCATTTTAGTGAATGGTACAGCAATAATAACATTATTAATATTGAATGCATGAACTTTGATAAAAATGATGATCAAGTTCAAAATGATTACGTATTTTGGTGACTAATTTTAATTTATGTTTTGATGAAGTCTCATATTTATTTTGTGATGACATTGATTGTTTTGTAATAGTTTAAATTTTAGTATATATTATATTGTATATTTTTAAGTCGTATTGTTTTAATTTTTTAAATCTTCAATCACTTTGATATTTGATTAATGATATTAAAACTTAAATAAAATTAACAAATGACAAGATCTTTATATAAGACTAAAATGAATTAAAAATTCGTTTAAATTAAAAATTTTCTTATTCACTAAGTCTTAATTTGATTAGAAAATGTTTGCAAAGAAAAATGGTATATTTGTTTTGAAAGTTAGTTTTCTAAAACAAGATAATTGATTACTATAAGTCATGATGAATTATATTGCTTGTAGGGTATCTTCAATCACATAACTCATTTTTAGATTATTATTTGAATTTTTATGGACCCTCTAGTGCCGTGTAAAATAAAAGAACCCATGCTACTGTTTACTCAAAAGTTAGAACTCAAAAAACTTATTTAATTTATTTTCTATAGCAACCATTTTTTTTTTTTTAATCTTTTTTCGTTTCTCTTTCTCACACAATCACACGACACCCACTTTCCCATTTTTACTTTCCACATTTTCTTCTACTCCTTGATTTTCTCTTCTTATTTTCTACTAACCCTATACCTTGCGATTCCTCTTCCATTTTTAAATTCTTCACATGCAATAAGAAAGAAAGCAACATGATAATGTCAATGAGAGAAAGGAGGTGATGTGGTGTGTTCGCAGTGGTGACGACAAGGTCGTCAGGTGCAATGGATCTACAATTTCCCCTTCATTTTTTCCCTTTCCCCTTCCTTTTTTCTTCTTCTAATTTCCTTTTCTCCCTTTTTGTTCTCAACCTTTTCCTCCTTTGTTCTTTGATTTGTATTGTTGATGTTTATTATGAAAATTTTGTTCTTTAATTTCTCATTCGTATTTTGAGTTTGATGTGTAATCCTTCGTTTCATCATTTCTTGAATCTAACTTCTCTATTGGGTTAGTAAATTTCTCCCTTAAAAATGTTTTTTTGTTTAAGAACCAATACTTTGGGATTCTTTTGTAAGAACTTTTCCAATTTCAAGTTTCATTACTTCGTTTGTGCATGGCTTTGTCTTCTCTGTTTTCCATCACTGTGAGGGTGGAGAAGGTCTCATTGCTACATGTTTCCAACTCGAGAAAGACCTACTCCGATTTCAATGCTATTTTCCATGGTCATTTTCTCGAGTTGAATAATAGGCAATTGGGTCTTCGTTTTTGACATCAAATTGGAACATGTCGGGGTTTGGGGATGGTTGTTTCTAATATTTCCTTATTCACAAATTCCTCTTCAACTAATTGTAGGATTTTGCAGTTTTGTTCATGGGATTCGATGTGTTTGACAGTTTGCGGCCATTTTGGGGTTGCTTTGAGTTAGGAGTGTTAAAGTAGAACCCATTTGGATTTTGAACCAAGTTGTGAAGGGGGATTTGTTTGTAATGGTATATAGGAACAAGACTGATTGTTGGAATGTGCTCAAAGTATTCAAAATCTCTCACTTGGGAATTCAGCTACTTCAAACCTTTGCTTCACAACTTGAAAAAAAAAAAAAAAAACAAACAAACAAACAAACAAGGAAATAAGTAACAAGGTCAACTGTTTAAGTTGAGGGTCACTTCAGCTATTTCTATGACTCATTCAATGGTCTTAAGTTGAAAAAATAAAAAAAGAAAAAGAAGATAGAAACAAGTCTTTGGTTTATCCTATAACTAAGGGATAGATTTGGAACAAGAAAAACTAAAATGTCAAAATAATGAATATTTTTAATTAAATAAATTGATAAATGTCACTTTTTTAGTGGGTCAGGGGATCATTTGATTTTTATTTTTTTGCGGACCATATAATTAAAAAATAAAACTTTTGTGACTTTCTCTTTTATTTAATTAGTTTTACTCTTAAATTTATAAATTTTAATTGATAATAAAAAAAGTGTGTTGATATTCCTTAAGAACTTGTTGGTATAACTCTTCAAATCGAATACTAAAAACTAAATCCAGATCATATTTGGTCTTAAATGCAATGTATGTTAGCTAAGAGTGAGAATAATAGAATTGGGCATTTCCAAGAAAGAATGGAGAAAGTGACGCGTGGTTGACCCCAAATATTGGTGCAACTTCTCCGACGCAACAATTTTTCTTTAACACACTGATTGGTTGAAATACTATTTTCTCGGAGGCAACTTGATTAAATTACCTCTTTATAAATATTTTCAAACCATGTCAGACCTTTGACAATCCATTTATCATAATTTTTTTTTCTGATTTGTTAGCCTCGTTGAATTGTCAATTTTTTTTTAACATTTCTAATATATAATTACTGTGATTTGTTTTCTTTGATTGAGAAAAAAAAATGAAAGGTTTAAAATTTAAATTAAATTTAGTTTTTGTTCATGTAAGGTAACTTTTTTATATATTTTTTTTCTTTCACTTTCTTTTTAATCAAATAAAAAAAAATTATTATTATTTATATTTTCTTTTCTTTCATTTTCATCCTTTTAAAATATACCTATAATTTGTATTCTTATACATTATTTTTATTTTAAATTTATTTTATATGCTTCATAAGTTTGTTTTTCTATCTTTATAATCTTATAAATTTAGATTTTAAGTCTTATAATTTTATTTTATTAATATACTAACTATTGGTCCAAATTCTCTATATAAATTAGAGTATTTACATAAATAGTAAAACACTGTCTTTCTTCATTTTTTTTCAATTAGTTCATTATATATATTTTATTTTGAGTGTGTATTTCACCCTCAATCATTGCAAGTAAAAAAGTTTTCTCTTATTCTCCTTATCTCAATGTGTTTTTCAATTTAATATAATTTTTAAATTATAAAAAAAGTATAATATGTTTTAATAAAGTATTTTTTATCAATACTAAAATTTAAATCTGTCCTTTTCTAAGATTGTCAACGTCATTTATTTATTTACTTAAAGTATATTAAAACAACAAAAAAAACATTTATATTTTTTCTTTTTAGATTACAATTGGGTTTTATTTTTATTTTAAACTATAATAAAAAAACACTTAATAAATTTAAAAATGTCTATATCCTTTAAAAAATTATTTATATTTTAAACAACATCATATTTTATATTTAATTTTCCAAAAATTTCTTTAAAGTATTAATAAAATATAAAAAATACTCATACATTTAATTCTTGTAAATTTCGATGAATGTAAGAGTTGTGGTTTGGTAGAGATGGTAGAGATTTCATAAGTAAGATTGAAAGAAAATAAAAAAAATGATATTGGCTAAACCAAATTAGTAGAATGTGTAATTAATTACCGAATACGAGACCTTAGATGGAAAATAGACATCACTTAATATATGTACCATTGTTGATAAGGTAAGCAAAACCACGAAACTTCCAATTAATGTGCATCATAGATCTGATCTATCTTAGTCAAACATTAGTCTAAGTTTCCACACTTCTGCCGCCACCGGTTCCTCTTCATATTTTGCCTTGTCTTTTTGTTTATTAAGAATTCTACTCTTTTTTTTTTGGTGCATATTAAGAAATATTTTTAAAGTATAGGTTAAAAATACTCCTAAAATAATGTTCATTTTAAAATAGTAATAAATATTTTACTCTAATTTTTGCGTAATAATAGCAATATAAGTTTTTAATATTATCAATTGTATATATCTTTTAAACTAATTATCATAAAATTTAATAAACTTATTATACATGATAATTTGTAATTAAAATATGATATAAAATAATCATATTGTGAGTATATTCTAATTAAATTCTAAAATTTTAATATATTTATTTTATTACTAAAATTTATTTTCTTATTTAGTTTCTATTTTAATCTTACAATCAATACTTTAAAATGCTTACTAGTATTTCTTTTGTTGTGTAATCATTTTTCTTTATTTTCTTTTTTTAACTATTATTTGCAGTTTTTTTTTCTTCGCTAAATGTTATGAATTGATTATTACATTATTTATTAGAAATTGTTAATATATACCCAATTATTTAGTAAAAATAATATTTTAATAAGTTACATTTAAGAATGTATTTATATAAAAATTGAAGTTATAAGTTACTAAGTTATTTAACGAATGTATTTATGCATTCGTTAAAATAAATATGTATGTTAATAATTTTTTTTATCTAGTTACATATATAACATCAATTTCTCATTATAAAATTTCGATCCTAATTGATATACTATGAGGAATTTTTTTTTTCCAAAAAAATATTATATGTTATTTTTTACAATAAACAATTCTGCTTAAATCAAATAAGATTATTATAAACAATAAAACTTTCTCTTCAAGGATTTAATACAGTTTCATATCAATATTTAAATACAATATCACTTGTTAAATTAAAAAAAAAATCCAAGAATAGTTTTTGGTAATGAGGATACAATGCTATACTCTAATATAAAAGTGTTTGAGGGGACAAAAAATTGTTGAGTTTGAATGTACTTGTATGACCCATCTGGGCATCTCCTTGTTTATTTTCTTGTAATCTATAAAACATATTAAAGACTGGTTTTACATAGTTGCTGAACATATTTATGTTGTTCGTGATATATTATCCATCTTTGAAATTGGATAGTGGGTTCGGATCATTTCATGTATGACTATGATGAAGTATAAGGAGACAGAAACTGCGATTATATATATATATATATTTCAAAATACTTGTCTGTCGTTGGATAGAAAATTACAAAGGAGAGAAATGAGAAAGGTCAAATAATGAGAGCTGTATCCACATGATAAGACTCCTTAAGACTCGATCAACGCGTCTAAAACTATGACAATGTGAAACCCAATCACTTTCTACTTTGCTTTTCCCAATCTTAAGATCTCATCCCGATAAAGAAAACTAAAAAATACAGGGAGCTTTCTCCGTGGATTCTTTTTTATTAATAATTATCAAATTCTCACCTTCTTTTCCTTTTTTTAAAGATAGAAAATAAATTATAAAATATTTTCTATTTTTATCATGTTCTGTACAAATATTTTAAACATTTCAAATTATAAAAACAAAATACAAAAAGTGCAATCATTTTTACTTGTTACTAAATAAAAAATAGAAGAAACATACACATCAAACTTTTAAAGCCTTCTGTACAAATATTGAAAATTATATAACAAAGTAAAAACAAAATAATAAATTTTAATTGTTATTAAAAAAAATAAAAAGTAAGAATTCGAATATAAAAATAATAAAGAAACGTCTAACTTAAACTTTAGGAGAAACATTAATATATAATTTATTATTAAATGAATTTCAAGTGAATCTTATTAAAAATGAATTTCGTGTAGCCACACGATTTGATAGATGTCACATAAACTTCACCCAATAATGATTATATTATAAATATTAAAAATAAGGTATGAATAAAAGAGTTGCATAATAAAACATACAAAAATCTAAAACTTCAGCGTGCATTCCAATACTGTTTGGGCCCAAATATTACAATTTGACCAGGCTTATGAAGAGAAAAATGAACTTAAGGTGACCCAGCCCAACTTCAGAAACCATTTACAAAGAAATTAGTTTCAACAATTTAGTTTTTTCTTTTGTTATTATTTTGAAAAAAGAATCATCCCCCATCAAGACACTGGCATTAATTTCGAGTCCAGAACCCTGCTGATGACAAGAGTGGCACACTAGTGACGGTGAAGAACAAGTTGCTATTAATTTGATCATGCAAAATACAGTCCCATTGCTCCCACTTTTTTATGTTTATTCTATTATGAGGTCATTCATCATGAAATGGGATGGGTATAGTTGGCAACATAAGACATGCATGCTTCTTCAAAGTGTTCGATTTGGTTAATTCTTTTATTTATGTAATGGCTCTTTTTAACACGCCCATTTCTAATCCAAAATGGAAAAAACATCACGTGGACAAGGACATCCAAATTGGTAAAAGGAAAAATAGAAAAGAAAAACACCATAAATGTGTGACAAATGACAAGAGAGAGAATAATGTGTGAATTAGATATTTACACGGTTGAGGAGGTGTGTCCAAAAGATATTGGTCGAATATAAGATAGATCATTCAATCACTTTCAAGAATTTATATGTGTGGACTTAAGAAATGCTTCCTTCTCTAATTTTTTATTACTGATACATAATATTTATGGCGGAACAGAAATTTTCAAGCTACATTCAAATCCAACTACCACCTACACCACCGTCCTAACCTACCGACCCACCCAGTACAAATAACTAACTTGCAAGAACAGGAACATAAAGAAGGGAAAAAAAAATTAAAAAATTGACAATAATATGATTTCATGATAAATAAAAAAGAAAAAGAAAATTAGGCTAATTATTTATTATTATCACTTCACCGGTAGCTTCTGTAGGAAGGGGTGTACATACAGCTCTCGGCAAACTTTACCAAATCTTTAGGTTGAGGAAGGCGAGTGGCCAAGCCTGAAAAAATGCAAACTCAATTTTGTAACATTTGTTTCAAAATTTCGAAGTGCAACCATAAAATCTCCAATAGCTTACCAAGCTCATAAGCCTTAGCAGCAACTTTGGCAGCTATGTGTGCTGAAATCTTTCTTATGTTGGTAAATGGTGGGTATATGAGTCCCTTATCAAAGTTCTCTTGGCTCACTTGTGCAGCCAAAGCTTCAGCTGTTCCATGAAATAATATGGCATCAGTAATGATTTATAGAAGGTATAAATTCCAAATGATATCATATGGATAATAAAATGCAATTGAAAATTAATGTTTCAAGTCTCTTGTGTACTTACAGGCAGCCAGAAGCAGGTCATCATGCACTCGAATGGTCCCAGACATTATCAAACCGAGACCAAATCCAGGAAATATGTATGCATTATTGGCCTGATGAACAAAGAAGCAAAACCTTCAAATTAGACCTTATTTCACATGTGCAATTTTTCATGTTTAGTTAAAAATTCAAGGGCTTTAGACCTGGCCAGGCACAAACACTTTCCCATCATAGTCAACCGGGGGGAATGGGCTCCCGCTTGCAAAAATTGCACGTCCCTGATAGTGATACAGAAATAAAATATTTAGTATCGGTCAATTACAAACACCTATACGAATAAACAAAAAAATTGACTCTGTAGCACTAGAATATTGAAAGCTTAAATTCTAATGCAAAAATACAAAGTTGCGTGTATTAACCTGACTCCACTTGTAAGCTTCTTCAGCAGTGCATTCTGACTGCGACGTAGGGTTGGAAAGAGAAAGAATAATAGGTCTCTGCAAGCATGCATTGTCATATAATAAATTGCTTACTTATGTGAACGTGAAATTCATGGTAGGTACTAGGTTAGTAGGTAAATGGGTGAAATAGTACCTCGTTAATAGAGGACATTGCCTCAACCACCTCTTTAGTAAAAGTTCTTCCTTGTCCCGATGTTCCAATCAACACTGTTGGTTTAATTTGCTGAGAAAATAACATTGAAAAATGTGAGAATATTGAAACTTGTACTGTGTATGTGCGGTGTAACAAACAGAAAGATAAAATAAAAAAAAATCATACGTTAACAGCATCTACAAGATTTTTAACAGGTTGATGTTCATGAGCCCAGGGCTTCTTAAAATGTTGGAGTGAATCTTTACGTGAACTGACAATTAATCCCTGTTAAAGAAGAAGGAATAAAAGATTAATCAGATGAAAGCTGAGAATTTGCTTCATACATAAAGGTCGAGCTAAATTGGGGTTTACACAACCTTTGAGTCCACCAACCAAATATTCTTGCGCACTTCCTCCAGTGGGGCATTTGTCTGCATCAACAAATGCAGTTTCTCAGTAATTAAAATATTCATGCATTGTTCACATCACAACATTCTCACCCCTCGCCGCATGAAAGAAATAAATAAAAAATACAACAACACTAAAAGCAGTTAATAGTTAATAACCTGTTTTGATGTTTCAAGTGCTATGAGTTCTGCTATTCCAGTGCCAGCCTGCAACCACAAGGCAATACAATTAAGCCAGAAGGATAAAAGCAGCCTCTTCTTTCTCTAAGACCAACAACGAACAACACATGATCCCAGAATTATATAGACTCACCTCTCCAGCACCAAGGAATAAGAATCTGTGATCAGCTAAGTTACCCCCAACCAATTTCAGAGCTGCAACTAGTCCAGCAAGAACCACGGATGCTGTTCCCTATAAAAAGTTAGATACAATATTAGGGCTAGTTACAAGTATAGCTTACAAAGAAGCTGAATTCACTATTGAAGATCGCAATTTCTTACCTGAATATCATCATTAAAGACCAGATGTGTAGATCTATATTTCTCAAGCAGATCAAAAGCATTGTGGTTTGCAAAGTCTTCAAACTAATACATGACATAACAGATAAAGAAAACAGAAACGTGAAATTAGCAAAGACTACAGTCCAATAACCCAAGAAATATCGTCTCTTAACACTGCTTTACCTGAATTAGGACCTTTTCCCCATAAGTTTGCTTGACTGCTGTCATAAATTCGTGCATAAGCTCAGCATATTCCTGGAATCAGAGAAGTTGGAACAAAGTAAATACTATGGCATATTAGGAAATTGGTATTCCTAAAATTAAAAATAACTAATTCCACATGATTCGGCAAGGAAAACAAATCATGAACCTGCCCAGTTGCTCGTCTTTGCTTTAGCCCAATATATAATTCATCATTCAGCAGCTTCTCATTGTTTGTACCCACATCAATGGTAATAGGCAAACACTGAAAAAGATAACATTACAATAGTAATAAGAAATGGAAGTAATATTATGCACAACTTAATATTTGCCAAAAAAAATAAAAAATAGTAACATCCCAAAACCAAGAAGTAACAGATATTGCAAATTTATCACAGGCATAATTTATGGGTTCACAGTATGGGCCAAATATACTTACAGCTGAAGGGCGGACTCCTCCAAGGGCTGTATATAAAGAAAGTTTTCCCACAGGTATTCCCATTCCCTGAGAATACAGCAAAGGTCAACAAAGGAGAAATTACAACATTAGATCTTGTTATTCAATATAACTACCATGAATAATATATGTCAACAAGCATAATAGAAATTACCTGACAACCAAGATCCCCAAGACCCAGGATCCGTTCTCCATCAGTTACAACTATGACTTGAATGTTCTTCTCAGGCCAATTCCTCAGTACTTCACGGATCTTCCCCCTTTAAATTTAAGTCACGTCCAAGAGACAGAAACAATAAAATTAATACAAACAGTGACCACCTACAAAGCATTCCAGGAGGATAAAAGAGAAATCAAAGCCAAACTCACTTCTCTTTCAAACTTATATAAAGACCCTGAGGACGCATAAAGATGCTTCCGTATTTCTGGCAAGCTTCACCAACAGTTGGAGTATATACAACAGGGAGTAACTCTTCAACATGATCAATAAGAAGTTTGTAAAATAGCCGTTCGTTTCTCTCCTGCAGCACACAAAATAATAAAGTGAAAGCTTAGTACGATTCTATAAGTTACCAATCAAACCTTGCGAAGAAACTTCCATCAAGGTATTTTACATTAAAGATGAATATCAAAATGATCAATGAAATCAAGAGCAGAAGGCAAAGATTTCAAGAATTTTGGCACTATTGTTAAGTGTCTGTGCAAACAACGGATGGGGGAGCAGAAAATCCTTCAGAGAAGGATGCAAGAAAGTGTGGAGTCATCATCCACATGCAATTTTTTCACATTGCATTCTACAGCTGTTAGATAAAATAAAGTTCTGGACAAATAGTAAATGAAGTTCAAAAAGCAGCAGACCAAAACTGTAGTATTATGTAATATTTGCTTAAAAATAATTGTACAAAAGGCCACACCTGAAGATCCATCATTGCCATGTACTTCTGCAATGGAACTTGATACTGGCGTACGTGTTGGATCATTTTCTTCACCTGCCCAATAAAGTGGCAATAACTTTGAATTGATGTTATGTGTAAGCACCCACACAATCTAATAACTTTGGAAAATAATAAAATGAAAGTATTCAGAATACTTTCTAGTCAGATAATTAACCTGAGTTTCTTGAGAAATAACTGATGGGGGAAGAAGACCACGCAAGTAGTGGGCATCCCTCTCTTTTTCAGTGAAGCCCAGCCCTTTGTTGAAGTGGGGATCTCGCAACAGTGTATAGCCACTAAAAAGCAAGAAGCAACAAAGAAGTAAGAATAAAAGTATTGTCTTTTCCTCCATTTAAAAAATATAATTGCATTGAGCCATCAAGGACATCACATTCAACCAGAAGAGAGAGGCGAAAGAAATGCAAGCAGTTAAGATGATTAAGGACACGTTTCCTAGCATCCCCAAAATAAAATAAAATAAAATAGCAAAATATATCTGGATTCTGGATGTCTAGCTGCCACTGGAGTAAAAAATTTAGAAAGATGGACAGCTCGTAATAGTTTTAGTAAGTAATCAGATCAAAAATTATTCAATCAGTCAAAAAATAAACAAGGCTACTTCAGTATAATTCGTTTGTTTATATCAAAAGACAATAAGTGAACAAATAAGTGCAAGATACACAAAGATGCATAAATCACGCAAACTAACTAGTATTCCAAGGACATAAAACTGAAACAGAACCAAATTTTTTGACGACATAAATTAATCAAACTTCACTTATTTAAGATTTCTCTCTATGTGACATAAAAAAAAAAAAAATCTTTCTACAAGCACAAAAAATAAAAAGAAGAAGAAGAATTTCATGCTTCATCCATCACAAAACACCAAAACTTGTTCGATCAACTCTCAAGTACCCTCAATTCAGGGACTGACACGGACAAACATTAAATTTGAATCTAAAATCAAAGAAAGTGAAGGCTAACAAAAACATACGAAAATTATCATCAAAATGAAAATCATGAGCGTCACCTGGCAACAGAAACACTCCAAGGGGTAACAAAGTGATCCTCCGTTGCCCTATCCTCACCGTAGACATCTTGAGGCCCGCCGGCGGAGATGTGGTCATCGTCCACGTCAGCAACCGTGGATTCCTTTTTCAATTCTTTCAACGGCGTCTCCATCACAACGCCGCCGTTTCTATCAACAGACCTGCTGCTGCTTGGGGTCATACACACCACCCTGAAAGGAGTTGAACGCTTTTTCTGCGCATCACACAAGCTGCTACACCCACCTAACCCTGAATTGCTCTGTGAAAAAAAAAATCACAAAAGGGGCAAAAAGAAGAGAATCTATCAGCACCCAGATCAACAAATCAGCCAATCTCATGAAATTCGGAAGAAAAATCAAATTTTTACAGGTGAACAAATATCCCAGAAATCTAACCAATTTTTACCGACACTAGATTCCTGTCATAATAAATCGTGAACAAAAAAAAAAAAGAAAAAGACAAAGGCATGATTAACAGGAAATGGTGCAAATCTGAGTTAAAATTACCAGGAAAGCGCATCTGGTTGAGGAGAACATGATGGCGAGAAAGAGAGAGAAGTGGGATTGCTGGCTGTATGACAGGGAGAGAGAAAAAAATGAGAGACAAATTCTAAGAAGTTTGGTATTGTTTTTCTCTTCAGTTCTCTTTCCCTCTGTCTCTCTGTTCCTCTCTCTCCCTCTTTTACTCGACTCAGTTTGTCGCACGCAACACAGATCAGAAGCAAGCAAGTTGAGCAAAACTCCTCTCTCCAGCTTACCTTAAAAAGGGTGTCTCATGTGTGCAAGTGCATGAACAGAACACTATTTCTAGTGATATTACGTAACTACCCTGGACTTGTTCAAAAACTATTTTTCTTGTGTTTAAGAAAATATAATATTCAAACAACAGACACAAAACCTGTAGAACTGCTCTGCGGTATTTTTACGACTATTTTTCCTTAAATAATTTAATAAACGTTAAAAACTTGCTAGTACTAGTAAGTGTTTTGTTTTGAGTTTAATTAATAAATAATCTATGGGTTGTGTTGTGGCAATAGTGGTAGGAGTGGCAGCTTCCAATATGGGTGTGTGATTATTATATTGACATGTGGCCAACGAAAGAGACTTAAAAGGTTCACTACCACGAAAAGAGGAGGACTATGATGTTGGAAAGCTTCGTGATGTGGTGCATCAATTGTTTAAAGCCGAAAGATCCATCATTTTGGATTGGATTCATTCCTTTGAGATTTACATTAAGTGATGTCTGTTCTCCCAAAACTTCACGTGAGATTCAATCAATAAATTCTCGCACCTGTCGGTATGTTGTTTGGGTTTCGACGCCCTTCCGCTTAACAACAAAACCATCTCCATTCTCCTCTATTCCATTTCAGACTCCCTATTTATTCTCTTCCTTCATATACTCTTCTACTCACTCTTTTTACATATATTTCCTCTGTTCAACAAAATATAGATTTATAAAAATGTGAAATTAGATCAACATACTCAAATATATTTTTTAATATTATAATATTATAAACTAATTTATTCAATTTTTAAATTAGTATAAAATTATCATATTATGTCTTACAAGATACAAAAATTTATAATAAGTTATAAAAAATACAATTATTTTAATTTAAATTATCAAAATAATTCAAAAATATATAAATAAATTTGTGTACTGAATAAAATTATTTTAGTCAAACAAATTTATTAAGTAATAAAATTTAGTTATAACCTGCTAAAATAACTCGTGACTCATTCTCTAAACGATGGAGCATAAATGTTGTAAGTGTTCTTTAACTTGAAGACTCTGGGAGCAAACGACATGCAACGGTACCAGTTTGCAAATGACAAACAGCATATTCGTTTTTGTGACAAATATTTCCTCTGGACATACAATGGTATTTTTGTTTTGAATGATGGTTGCTCGAACTGTGACTTTGTATAACACTTGACTGGGAAAGTAAAATTGTCCCTTTAATTTTAGATTGAATCGTCCCTACCTTTATTTATTTTTATATTTCAATATTTTATGATTTAAGAAGTATATAATTGAAAAATAATGATATTCATACATAAAATTTGTATAATGAATTTTACAATTTAAAAAAGAGAAAGGAAAAAAAATAGAAAAATGTGCTGAATAAAATAGGTGATGGGATGAAAAAGAGATTAAAAAAATAATATGAATTGTACAAAATGTTGTAAAAAATTGTTTTAAGTGCTCATTATTGAATAAAGTATAAAACGAATGGAACAGAATAAAGTTATTATACTTTTTAAATTACATGCTTAATAATGGAAGGAATATTTTTTATTTGACTAGTGAAAAAGAACGGAAATGTAAAACGAAAAGAATTATAAATTTGTTATTTTAAATTGCTATTAACATAAATATACTAGAGTTTAAATGAATCATTCCATAAATTATTTTAAGTCTTTTTCTCTTTTCACCCTAGTTTGAAAAGAAAAGGTTTTATTCGTCTGATATTTGTAAATATCTAAATAATTATTATTTCATTGTCTTATAATTTGACATCAATGCAAGACAAAGTTAAGACAAGGGAAAGCTCCAATTCAAAAGAAGCTGAATGGCTGAAAAAAAGAGGGTCTCCCTTGTGGTACAAAGGAGTTGCATTGGTAGGTAGGTGATGACCATATATGATCATGTGGGTGATAACAATGCAAGGTAGTTGAAAGTAGGCCACCTTATTTAAAGATTGTGTATAATCCTAAACCTAAATGTGCTATTGTGCCATGTCTTAGTACATATCATCATCATTCTGTCTATATTACTAATTACTTTCGAATGTTAAAATTAATTTTAATATTAAAAAAAAACTACACTCTATTTATATTTTAAATTATTTTAACCAATTTAATGTTTTTTATTTTTTTAAACATATTGCACAATACTTTTAAGATATGAGATTTGAATCTAATTTAATCTTATAAAATCAACTTATAAACTTATAAAATGAGAGTCATGATTTAAGTTCTATTTAAATTATATTTTTAGTTGATATAAGATTAGACATTGTTCTTGAAGTTATAATTAAAAACAATCTCCTAAAATGTCATAACTAAGGTAAAATAATGATGATTTTAATTAAGACAAGCTTTTTACACTCCTCTCAATACATGACAAATGCAGGACATAATAGTGTATTTGAGATAAATTTTAATACCATATTTATTCACATTTTGCGTGTATTAGAGTGATGTGTGATTGCATTAATTATAAGTTAAGATCAGCCTAACTATCGCTAAACGCAATAAACATTTGAAATAATTTTAAAAGCTACTTTAAAACGATAAATCACTCAATTGCATTAACTACCATTGCGCGTTAGCTTGATCGACATTATCGTAAATATCACTAATTGCATCGACTACATACAACACAAATACAACGTTAATTAAATAGTATTAATTTTTTTTACTGATACCAGTGATTTTGAGTTTGAATTACGTATACTTAATTATGTTAGATACTTGGAGAATAATAGTCATATCTTACTCGAATTGGATTATCTCTAACAAAAATATATATAACACCTAAAAAAAAGGTAAAAAAAAAAATTAACGCTTATTATAACTTTTCGTTCATTAATAAATGATTTTTTTATTTTTTTATTGCGAGACTTGACAATTAACTTTGTTTACATATCTAACGATGATGATAAGTATTGCTGTTGTAAATGATACATGTGAATGTAGTAAAATTTACATGGTCATTACGTGTTGAACCAGAAGTGATGCAAGTAAATAAATTTAATAATGTAGTAAAATCTTTCAAGGTCCAAATTATTTGATTATTTTGGGTCGAAAATGTGGTGGCGCCAACCAGGGGTTGTGTTAACCACAACAGGTTTTAGGCAAAGTTGTAGGCCATTTAATTGATGCTGTTGCCATTATATCTGTTTGCTATTAATGATGTTTTGGTTTCAACGACCAACCAAAACCTCAAGCCATTTAGACCCTTTTGGCTCTTCCTTAAAGTAATGCGATGAAACCAAAGCACACACACCCCTTCCTTAGAATAGTAAGTACATTTCACTTTATTGCGACAGTGCTTAATACAGTTAGATGCATCCGGTGGAGGTTTCTTCCTTTGAAAGGACATGACGAAAAAAGAAAAACGATTCTATAAACACAGTAAATTACTTCATTTAATAACTTTGAGAATAATTCAATACAGTATTTTTAATTATTACTAATAATTATCATCTAATAACTTTAACAATTAAAATGTCCGTCAGTTTCATAATTTTATAAAATAAATTACATTTTTATAATTTTAAAAATTAAATTTATATACTCGTCATCAGATGGTATTCTTATTTCACGTCAAAATCGTTACACTAATTTATATAGATTAATAATAGTTTTATTATTAAAATTATATAAATTAGCCAATGAATTAACAATGTTTACTTAATAGTAACACATTTCTAAATTTATTACTTCTTTTTTTTTTAAATTATTTTTCATTTTAAAAATCTTAATTAACTTTCAAATCTTTACTACTTTATATTAATATTTTTATTTAAATTTAAATAACTTTTTAATCTTTATAAAATATAATATTTTTTATTTAAATCCTTTTAAAATTTAAAAAATTTTGTGTTAGTTT
>JAMLFT010005806.1:0-17014 GCA_026544285.1 Pachyrhizus erosus
TTATTTTTTATATTTTTATTTTTTGTTTTTTTAACGATATCTTAAATAAAATATGTTATATTTAGAGTTTAATTAAAAGAAATAAATATATAAAAAATGAGAACTAAAAAAAAATTGTGATCAAAATTATAGATAAAAAAATTTAACTTGTTTAATTTAAAGAAGTATAAAAAAAACCTATTTAATTTAAAGATAGAGATAAAAGATAGTAAATTTTTTAAAAAAATGATAAATTAAGAGAAATAGATGATTAAGAAGATTATGTTTACGTATAAATATAAATATAAAGACAAAAGGAGATTAGTAATTTTATATGGTCAAAAAGAAAATTTTCGGCTATTTATATGGAGGTACTCATGAAATGTACTCCATATTTTTGGCTATTTACGGAGGATGTGACGTCTTGTGCTAAATAGAGTATTTCAAGCAACCTCAAATAGCATTTTGAAATAATATTCTATGATGTCAGCTAAAATAGTCTAAAATGCACGATTATTCTATAATTTCTGAAACAAGTTCTAATACTAGTAATATTTAGTATTGATAGAGTATCTCCACTCTAATTAATGAAATATCTTTTATTTGCTAGCTAAAAAATAAAGTGTTTTCATTTCATAATGAAAAAAAATAAGGCAAAAACCAAAATAATCTATCCAATTCAAATTACAGAAGATCAAATTAGATTGACTTAAATTTGATATTATTTTCAGTCCCCCAAATCAAACGTCAAACCTGAAGTTTCTTCTTCTTATAATTAGATTGAGTAGTTTTTGGTTCAAAAACCAATTCAAACTGAATTGTAAACTAATTGCAAGTGTTTTTTTTTTATTATTCTTTTAAATAAAATGTTAGAGACAAGATAATGATGTCCCAATTTAAAGTAAGAAAAATGTTCAAATTTAAAAGACACTGATAAAAAAACTTGTATTCACCCCACTCTTATAGAAATGAGTGAGAAGTTCAATATATAATTTGTCAAATACAAAACTGAATTTTAGATCAGCTCATTGAAATTTATTTAATCAGGCAATTCCCTATAATAATCTAAGCTCTAATTTTTGCTCACGTGACTTCTATTTTTAGTAGCCAAGTTCTTCCTTCCCTTTCTGACATTTTTCCGCTGTTTCTATACTTTATTTTTTAGCTTTCTTTCTTTTCAATAAGGTTCAGTGATACTGACCATATAGGTTATAATCTAAATCAAAATTTAACTTCTTTTAATGGCAGACCAATTTGCTTTTCTATAAAAGCACTCGACAATATTGGCTGTAGCATAATTGACAAGTTATAGTAATGAAATCATTTAGAGGCAAATATTTATGTTTTTTTTGTTTAAACAGAGGCGAATAATGGTGTTGATGATTAAACAAATATCTGGGTTCAGGTCTCGGCAACGAAATAAACAAAATTTCTCCTTTTCATCCACACATTAAAAGCAAATTCCCCTCTTCGGATATTGCGTTTAACCTGTTTCTATTGTTCAGCAAAAGCAAGGTTAAAGCATCCAAATTGAAGTTATATGCTGTTGATTTCTCTTTTATTTCTTAATCAATATAATATGTTTTACTTTTTTTAAAGGAACCATAGCATATATGTCCTAATTAAATAAATTATTTGATTTAGGAACGAATAATTAATTTAAATAATACATATATGATAAAAAATTCGTTAGATCGAGTGATCTTATATTTTATTTTTTTAAAATAAAGTTTTGAATTTGAATTTTATAAAATAGAAAAAATTTCATTGAAAAAGAAAACTTCACAAAAAATTATCGGTCAGATCTTTTTGGTGAAAATTAATTATCCGCTAACATGGTTAAAAAGAAATAATAGATGTATGATTTTCTTAAAGTAACATTTTGAGTTTTAAGTTTTGAACCTGAAAAAAAAAATCAGCATCATATATTTGCATTGCAAATAACAAATTTTACTGTTCAAATAATTTTGATATGATATTATATAATGCATAAAAGAAACGTATATGACTTGTCGTTTAACGACAAACATCCGCTTCATAGGTTCTAATCACTTTTTTATGCTTCAACAAATTGTAACAAATGACATGCTGATAAAACTTTATTTTAGTGTTCTATATATAAATGAGGTCATAAATTAAAATATATGTATAATATAATGGAATCATTTTCTTTTTGGGGCAGGCAATTACCTCATTTAATTTGTAAATAATTATTGGATGGATAAAACTTTATTATAAGATGTAAAACCTATTCGATAATTTTTATTCTCCTAAACTATTAACTAAAGGATACATTACTGACATTGCTAACTTAAGTTTATGTTAGAAGTTTCATCTTCAAAAATGTTAATTCTTTAAATAAATTTTTGTATTTCAAAAAATAAGCTTTAGCTTTCAATTGAGAATATCTTACATAGAAAATAAAAAAAAAAATACACAAGTAAATTAAAAAAGTACTCATAATTTATGAAATACTTACTGTTGATATAATTACATGTACGACTAATTATACATTCTTATGGTATATCACAAATTTATTTGAGAAAGGCGATATATCCAGTAATTCTCAACCATACACTATTTAGATAAATATTTATTACAATTTTGGTCTCACATATATATATTGTAGTTACAAGCTCTATTGGCTCCTCGAAGGAACATGCACGCTCCTCGGCAAGATTTGTTGACCCTCGTTGGTCATCGTAAGTAATAAAGTAGTAATTTTACCCTGCATGAGAATGTGACATTATTCGGGAGCCTCGTGCATGCAAACCTCAAACAACTCGTTTTCATGTTATTAAAATCACACTCCCCTAAGCTTCATTACACTTGAGCAGTGTCGTAACGTTACTACCTATAATTCAATGGGGACCAGACAGGAGTTGCCATTTATGTTTTTTAAAAACTGGATCGTGATGGCTATATATATACTGAACTTGAAATGTGAATAAAACGGTATTTATTTTACTTTGTGTAATAATTTTTCTTTAATTAAAACAATTTACGCTGTGTCAAAGTTTAACTTTCTTTCTTAGAAAATTAAAAGCGATACAGAGAAAATTTTGAATCACTTAATTAACAAAATTCTATCAAATAATTATTTTAAAAAGTTAATCTATCAAGTTTTTTTTTTTTCACAAGTTCTTTCTTTCGAAGGCAAGGTCATTCAGAATGCTGTTAGATGTTAAATGTAAATATTCCTCTTATAAAAAATTTAAAGTTTGATTCATCACATTATGAGATATCAATCTCTTCTGCTAGACTTAATTTTGGTTAATATCTAAAAAATTTAATAACATGAATAATTTTATACTTTTATATCTTAATTTTAACATATGTTGTTACTTGGCTAATGTTGTGCAGGGTAATAAGAAACAAAGGAACATTAAACCAATGAACAATGGGGCGGTGCTTTTGCCAGTTGACCCCATCTCGTATTCCACATAGCAACAAACAGAAGCAAAGTGGGAAGGCATTGGTCAGATATATTGATTAAGAATCCTGCAGGGTTCGGGTGCTGAGTATTTAACTCTTGCATGCAGCTCTGGGGGCACTGGCAGTGTTGTCATTTTCTACACGTGGTAAAATGACTGTTATTCAAACTTGTCTAAACATAAAAATAGAAAACTTCTAAGGGCCACGCAAATGAAAAGCTGAAGCAAAAATGTGGGGTTAACTATCATTTTTTTACCCTTGAAAGTGTGATTAGGTTCTTAAAAGTATTAAAAAAAACTTAAAATTTTGAAAGTATGATTTTCTTTTGTTATTTTAATCTCATTATTAAAAAAACTTTTTTTAAAGTTAACATTTGTATACACATAAATAATATGTAACAATTTGATGGATACTAGCAACTAATATTATACACATGATAATCCAATTAGAAACTAAAATAACTATAATATATCTGTCACTTGTCATTTACACATTCACCTTTAACTACCATGTATCAAATATCATAAGCTATCATGTAGATAAATGGCGTGTCATGCAAGTACAATCAGTTAGTTTAACATCAAATTTTTTAATAACAAAATTAAAGTGACAAATTTTATTTTTAGAGACTTTTTAAACATTTAATACTTTCAAATTTTTTTTTAGTTCGTAAGAATAAACTAACTGAATTAAATTAAGTCACATTGAATTACATTTTTTTAGACAAAGAGTGACTATTTACCCTCCAAAAATGTGGGAAAGAATTTAGAATAAGGTGCACATAAAAATATGGTCAACGACGGTAAAGAAGAAAGAGGAATGAGCAATTGTCCGATTTCTACATCTATTTTAAAGTGTAAAAGGAAAAGAATCATTTTAAGACTAGTCACATTGTTTTTAATGATTTATTCGTATGGTGTTTAAGTTTCTTAGAATTCAAAGAAATGAGTTGGACAAAGACCAAGCGAAAAAATAATTCTTTTTACAAAATATTCGTTTTTCAAATAAGCATGAATTTAAATTTAAAATAACTTAAAATTAATCAGTACAAAAAGCAAAAGAAAAAAATCTAAGCCCATTATCATGGGTAGATATAGAGAGGGGGCAAATTAGTAATCTCGTGCACACCAGACCATCTGTCTTACTATCTTCTTTATAAGCTTAAAATATAAGTTGATTCATAAAGATAAAAAATATCTAAAACCAAATAATTTGGGACTTTTAACTATTTTGGAATATTCACTACAAACACCAAACCTTGAGGAGTAAGAACCTTGGCATTGAGCAGAGCAGATATTTGCATCCGCAGCAGCATAGTAAGGGCGTGATGAGACAAGTGTCCTCTCAGTTCACGAATAACTAGTTTCATAGAGCAGCGCCAGAGACTGAAATAAATAATGTTATGTGAAGGGTTGAGACTAAGGGCCAATAGTTAAGCTTTTAATTACCCCAAACGTTCTTCATGATATCTTTCTTAGTAGAGTCTATAATAGTTATTTAGGGCTTGATAGTCAACAGTGATGGGCTGAATCCAAGCAACTAGAATTAGATGAAATAAGGGAAGAAATCATTAATTCAACTTTTTTGGCCTCTGGAAACTAAAATTCTACCATTGTCGACGGCCAGTCTTCATGATATTGTTTCAGACACCCAGAGTTCCACATATCTTATTGCTACATCAGTACAGATAAAAATAAGGTTTAAAAAATAACGGTAACTCTAGTGCTTTTATTTTGCAAATATGAATAATCTTGCATTAGCATTTGGACCAGTTTATTCACTGACCCCGTCTGAACAATTTGATTCTGAACATGTAATGTTAACATCTATTCATCTATAATGGAACAGAGTTAACTTAAAAATACAAATGAAAACAATTAAATTTTATCTATTCAGCTAGCTAAGCCTGATCACAAAATTGTAGGTAAAAAATCTAGTATTTTCAGTCAACGAACCGAATCTGACACCGAACTAAGAGAGACCTGTACAGTAAGCAGCTGAATTTGAACCCTCTGAACCAGATTCCAGATGAATTGAACGCTGATAACGGCAAGCAAAAAAAATGAAATAAAAATATGTATTTGACTGCAAACTTCCATCAAGCTAAATCATGCGGGGTAGTAATAGGCAGTCCCTCAGAAGTGAATCAGTTGAAATTGTTTGACAGACGTATTGTAACTTGCTTCTGAAAGGGAACACAGCAGTTGGAACCTCCAATGATGAAAATAAAGTCAGTGGGGTATAGCACATTAATATACAAATCAAAGTTTCAAGTGAAGACAAGCATTTTATTTGGAGCTTCCATCTACTTCTTACCGTTTTTGTTATTCCAAAAAACAATAAGACCATCCAAAATTCCAGATCTTCCGTAACAGTTAATACGTCACAAACAAGTTAACTAAATAGTATCTAAGGCTAGAAAAATTCAAGGTATAACTTTATGTCTTAGCATTTCAGTTCTTTATATTTTTCAGATTCTCACAACTTAAGAAATCTTTAATTGAGGGTTAAGAGAACCATATTAACAGCTAAAAGTTAGAAATCAGTAATTACTATGAACATCTTGCACAAAAATTCTTAATTGCTTCAAATAACTATCAACGACAACTCTACAATAAAAATCAATAACATACTTAGATGATTCATGATCTACATTAATTTCCATCCCTATTGGATTCTATTTCACAAAAATAAACAATTATTTTCAACACATTAAAAATTCCAAGCACTACTGAAGAATGGTATTTAAAGCAATAATAAATTGTAGCTCAAGGAAAAAAAGTCATCTATCTAATAAGCGGCAACAAAATAGTAGCATGTAAACAAATATTCGACCCCAAACAGTGAAAAAGATTTCAACTATAACTTATAAGTTGTACAGTAGAAAAATTGCAAAATGAAATTTCCGAAGTTAGAATTGTACCTGCAACAGAGAAAATTGCCAAATTGTAATGAAGACGACGCAGATTTCAACTACTTCCATGGCTGTGACAAAGAAACTACAGGAGTTGATGCTTCAAATCCTTTTTTGCCATGTATCGCAGATTTCAGCACATTATATTGCTCAGTCACAGAATCGTACAGGACTTTTGTAAATACCTCCTTAGCCTACTCCATAAAAAACCCATATTGCACCAATCAAGTTAAAGAAGTAAAAGAATCTTCCAGATAAAAATGTCATATGTCAAAGCACTTTGTCTATCTTTCAAGTTCAGATTGCTACAAGTCAAAACCATCAGTAAATACGAGCAGAGAACCCGAGGATACAGAATACTGGCTTTATTTACATATAGATCATTTAGCGTGAAATACAATGCTCATCACAATACAAGAAACTACAGTCAATTTCTATAACCTGCAAATAATAGTACGTGTACTGTACATCCTAGAATGCAATGGCATAAGTGAGTTTCACAAGACTAGAGGAAAGGAAGTCCATAGGTTCACATGAGGTACTGTTATTATTGAGAGGCGTCAAAATGTTGTGATTCAAAAGGCACACTGAAATTTGTGAGCAGCATCAATAATAAAAAGCAAAAGAGATGTTATTCATAGTTTCATACAACTCATACAACATTAATTTCCTCTCTACCACATTACCCATCACATCCCACACTACTCTTCCAATTTGTCATACAAATAACATTTCTCAAGGCAAAATGTCACTATATTTGTACTTAATAGTGGCTAATAAATGATGTCATGTGGCATCACATTCTTAAGCATTCATATCTTCTCAGTTTGAATATAAAAAAATGATAAGTGATTTCTCAGAAGAAAATTGGTGGAGTCAATGACAAAATAATAAATTTAATTTAGTCCAGGTGATCAAACTCAACTTACCTTTTCAGGATTTTCACAAGTAGCAGTGGTTTCAGAAAAGCTTATTGCTGGAGCCACTGATATGCCAGCCCCATGAAACGATATAATTCTTTTCTCCCCAATTTCTTTCTCAACCTGCAAAATTACAAGGTCTCAATAAAAATAAGATTAAAAAATCGGGGAAGGCTCTCTAAGACAAGAACAACATACCTTCAATGGAGGGGGCATTATATCATGGCACAATATCGCCAAAGGATATACGTGACCTGGTGGACCAGAATGTTCGACAAGTCTTCGCATATTGTCTACTGAAGAAGTATCAAAGGGTGCCTGAATATTAAAACACCAAAACATCATAAAATTGGTAATGTAATATACTAAGGAACTGGAAATTATCCAATATGTTTATTTACAATGTGAGTTTATGACACATCTCAAGCTCATCATTTTATATATGACTAATAGCATAAAACAAAAGAATTATTAAAACATTTACATTGGTAAACTGACCGCATGCACAAAATAAAACATTGGATTTATATATTAGGCAGAGATATACCCTATACTTGTGACCCCTTTTATCCAACAATTTTAATAAATACATAACCTTTAGTACAAGCAGCAACCTAGCACTGGACCTTGGATTCCTATGTTTAAATCCAATTTCTTTTTACTCAACATAAAATGAAGGACAAATTACATGCAAACCAGCACAAGAGCATAATAGAAGTACAACTTCGACATAGAACACAAGAAGCAGGGAATACAGGTAACCCAATAAACACGGAATGTCATTATCAAGAATCTGTTTTTGTGCGAAGCAAAAAGGCAATAAAAATAAACCTAGCTGAATAAAAAAAGGAGCAGCAGAGTCAAGAGTGAACTCAATATGCGAACCACAAATCATGATTTCATTTGGAGTCCCCCCCCCCCCCCTCCCAACCCACAAAAAAAAGGAAAAAATATTTTAGTCCTTACACTTTTAGTCAAACATGATCAAGGTCCCAACACTTTCATATTAATGAATTTGGTCCTCAACTTTAAAAAAACATGTGGGATTTAGTCCCTCCTCCTCTCTAAGCATCCATCATATTTTTTAAAGTGAGAAGAGACTAAATCCACATGTATTTTAAAGTTTATGGACCAAATTCATCAATGTGAAAGTACAAATACTTTGACGAATTCATGTAATTTACCCTATCAAATGGAATAAGACTTCACTGTTGTTGTATCAAACACTGGAGCTCAGATAACATTTCAATTATTTTCAGAAATAATTTTTTTTACCAAGCAAACTTTACAAACAACTGATTGTGTTTAAATAGAATACTATTTCTGACCCCATCCTGTTTGCTTCTAAACAAAGCTACATGCCTACGTACCTCGTACCTTTTTGTAAGCATATAACGGAAATAACCATAAAGAATGAGAGTTGGAGTACGCTTTGGGAAGTATAAAAGATCTTGGCGCTCAATGCCAATTCAAATCACTTTTTGTTCTACCTAAGTTCAGTTTAGATAAACTTCTCAATAAACACATATAAGAAGAAAGTAAAAAGGTAAAATAAATCAAACTTATCTTACAAGTTAAAATCAACTTGTACACTTCAATTTTTTTAGAAGTTTTGTCATCTAACTTCTTCAAAAGCTGAGGTACCTAAGTTAATTTTAATTTATAAATGAATTTTGATTTATTTTAACTTCTATTTCCTTTTCCTGTAAGAGCTTGTAATGAAGTTTATCCAATCTGTCCACTAGTCAACGTCAAAAGCTATATTTTTGTACATGATAGATCTCAGATGTGACAAGTTTGATTGAAATCATTGAACTAAAACTGTGACGCATTTTTATATTTTGCTTTAACAAAAGAATGAACTTACTGGCACCCATTCTCCAGTGCGCGGATCTGGGCGATCCCTACCACCACTTGGGGCAATCCATACTATCTGTGATCCACTCCTGAATGAAAAGGCCAAGATAATGGACATTTGACCAATCAATAATTATTACATACAAAAAATACTATCTAAAGTAAACATGTTCACTGTTGTTACTTGCTCTTCCCTTTAAACATTTGGATTCTAATTTATTTGCAGATTCCTAGAAAACATGGACTCAAATTGACGCATTATGGTCTGAATCAAGTGTACTAGGGGCATTGGTTAATAAGCATCTAAGAAACCAATTAAATGCTTCTAATTATAGAAAAGAAAAACAAGTATTAAATTATTTGCTTTTGATAAAATAAATACTTTATTTTCTAATAAATATTTTCTATTTACTTTCCTTAACCAGTACCTTAAGGACAATGGTTAGTTTGCCTAAAGAAAAGCAGTCATTTAGCAGATATACCTTAAAAGCATAGCCATTTCCTTCAGAGCTCGTATATTTGCAGTTCGTTTCATCTCTACAAGTGCTGGATCATCAAGCATGTGCTTTTTAGAGTAAACACAAATGAGATTCCTATCAAAAAAATTGTAAGAAAATAGTTTCAGAAGTCAACTTCATTTATAGAAGGAAATATATCAGCTTAAATTTTTAATTTGATAAACAGAAGTATAAATGAACCTGCCAATACTGAATGGCTTGCACAGAGGATCTGTTATAACTCTATCTCCTGCCACGTAGGTCTGTAGAACAAATGGGAAAATTCAATTACTTCAGAATGTTAAAATATGTACAGCCTGTGCTTCAAAATAGCCTGACAATAATATGCAAACATTACCATGTTTTCAGCAATATATGGAAGTCGTGTTTCAAGCATCAATGCAATGATAGCTGGATCAGCTTCAGTTTGGTGATTTGACATCACGATGATGTTGTGTCCCTGCAGTAATTTTTTCATTCTTTCAAAATTTTCTCCCACATCTATGAAAATTTTAACACAGGGCAAATATACACAAGAACCTATAAATCAGAATCAAGTTTGACATTTAATGTAAAGTAGTGGATATTATTCTATATCTGATAAACAAGTAATAAGCAGTACTTACTGGAAAAACTACATAGATACAGCAGCAGAATCAGAAACATCAACTCAATATCTAAATATGACCGGAAGACCAGAAGAATCTTACAATAGTTTATTGGTTTTCAGGTATAATAGTAATGCAGATACACAATTAAGAATAGTTCATACTACAATAATGAAACTGATCCAAAGAGCAATGGAAAATTAAGAACACATAATTTGGGTCAATTACTATGATCTAGATCTAAGAATGATTTGATTCATGTTCCACAATGTGCATTGTAGCATATCAGAATAGTAAAGACGTAACTATGCATATTGTCCTCAACTTTAAAGACTTTTATATTACTACCTCATCCTACTTGGAGAAATACAGTTATTTACAAGTTCCCCCAATATTTACAGCATGCAAATAGATAATCCCTCAATATGGAGAAAGCATATTAGAAATTGGCACCTGCTTAAGTTTCTCTTCCATTTCAATGAAAAGGGGCATGTTGCCAACATAAGAATTTCTGCAACAAAAATATCTCCTTTAAGAATAGATGAGGTGCAGGCAAATGGAATAGCCATTGTTTTGATAAAATGTTGATTCTAAATGGACATTTAAGTTCCATGAATACAAATGAGGTAAACAGATTGCTACATCCCAGGATTATACTGCAGGAAGTGCAACAGAGAAGCCTACTTCTGAAGTAATTGGCATGGTTCCAAACCTTCAAATTAACATACGCAGAAAAGTGAACATTGAATTCATTCAAAACCAAGAGCTCTACCTTCTCTAGATACAACCAGGAAGGATTAAGTTAACTACAGATAAAACCACACACAAAATCGTAAATAGGGAGTTACAGCTGAACAAGTGTCATCTTGTCTACATGCATCACAAATTCATAATGAATCTCCATTTGAGGGCACATAGAAAACAGAGAAGGATGCCCAGTAACAAGACACAAAATGCTGCAAACTCCAATGAGATAAAAGATTGTTTAGTCTTATTTTATCATTTCTATCCTACAGTTAACCACGAGCAACTTCCAACTAATCCTATGGTGGGCCTCTAATTGATGCATATTGGAGAAAGAATAGAGGCAGGGAAGGAAGGGGCAGGAACAGAAATGTGTTGGAGAAGTGTGAGGAAAGAAAGGGAGGAGTCTAACAGAATGATCACTTGAAAGCAGGACATTGGGAAAAGGGGATGTTGTAAGCATGGAGAGAGATAGGAATATGATAGGAGAGGGCTGGAAGAGAGGGGGGAGGATGGGGATGGGGTGGGGGGGGGTGGGAATATGAGGGGGGGGGGGGGGGAGAGGGGGGGGGGGAGGGGGGGGGGGGGGGGGGTATCAAATCTGTGAAGGAAACTCTAGGAGACTTGGACCTGCCCCAGTGTCTATCTTTTCTTAGTTTCTCTTTTATTTGAAATCTACTTCTGCTATTTTCTCCTCTTTGTACTCGTTCCTATCATAACAGTGTAGAATACCAACATCTATCATCCATGTGTCATAAACTAATTTGTAGTAAGATAAGAAAGCAGTTGAATTAGTTTGTCTATTATCAACCAATCCAGACTTTTCTAAAAGAAAATATATACTCTTACCAATGCCCTGTTAGGTAGAGAGAAGAGAAATAAGGTGGATAGAAATAAAATAGATGAGTAGAGTTAGGCAAGAAATAAAGTAGAAATAAGAGGTGTTTGGTTGAAGAGTAAAAAAGATGAGATGAGGAGATAGATAGAAAGTGAGTAGAAATAGGTGAAAATAGTATAGTGAGTCCCATAAATTTTAAAAGAGTAAATTAGAATTACATCACCTAAGATTTTGTGAAAATACACAAACACCCCCTCTTGTTTTCTATTCTTACATAACTCCCTTCAATTTTTTAAAAATATACCTCTTAAATTTCCTGACGTGTTTCACAAATTCCATGGAACCTACCTTATTGTAGTAATAAGCTTACTAAAAATACAAATGTCCAATTCAAGGATATAATGTTCATGCATTCAAATTCGATTAAACATGTTCATAAATGATCAGCAATAAAAGACATACATAAACTAAACTGATTGCTGCCAAACAGAAGAAAGAAGAGAAACTATTGCTTGTAAACTCACTCGAAATCAACTAAAGGACGGATATAATTCTGACCAAACACGTAGTAGTCAAAAGGCTCTCTCTTTGCTTTGTGGTGTGGTTGAAAAACAAAAGGATCCTGTTAAAGATCAATCTCATGTTCTGAGCATGACAATTAATAACATGAAAGTATGAAACAATAGCAAACTAAATGTGCATTAGGCAAGAAGCTGTGATAATTCTTAAATAAAAGATTCCTAGTATGTAGAAACAATTAGCAAAGTATATCCTAGAATTCATTCTTACCGTCACATCCAAAAATACACGATCTAATAAGGAAATCATATTCGACAGTACAATCTCATTTGCCTTGGGATCTCCACTTTTAATAACCTGAAATGTGATTGTATGCAAAAGGAAGTGAATCTAAGTTATTTGATGCTTTTATAATAAGCCAAAATGAAAAAAAGAAGAACTGGTATGTATATTAAACAGCAGAACTATATAACTCAAACTAACTAAACTACTGAATATTGTAAACTTTATCCACACTGAGCTAGTATGATACAGGTAGCATGTAAAGCATGAAAAAGACAGATTTTATCAGTCAAATCATAAACATGTGTGCAACATCTCAAATAACTTGATTGCTTGTGTTTAGAATAACCATGATTTTATATTGGAATTGATAATCAAGTAATCAAGATGTTACAGACAACATATTAACCCATCATTAACAGAGCTATAGAAAGAATATCAGACACCAATATTATAATCAACTGTGTGTCAATGCATGAAGCAAAGAAACAAGAACAGATAATAGAAATAACAATCTTTTCATACTTGAAGCACGTGATATTTGGAGTCCAGTTTCATAGTGAATTGTGAGTGACCTAATATCTGTTCCCACACCATCGATATTAGGAAAAGTCTACATAGCAGCAAGGGAAGCGCAGGATGCATTTGTGTATATGAACATAAGACGTATGAATATAAACTTACGGCCTTTTTATAGTTATTGTACACTTCTTCCATTCCTGCAGCAACAGTAGCAGGCAGAGATCCAGCTTCTGCTTCTTTCTTGATTCCAGAAAGAACCTCTGTAAAATAAAAAATGAATATGATATAAAGGAAAATCAATTTGCAGGATTAGGATCAATAGGACAATAATGAAATAAAATGATTTAATTTGAGGCTTGCCAGAGCATCTGACATCTCAATCCCAATTTTCCTAGTGAAATAATGGATAACATGATCAAACTTGATAGATTGTTACGGAGCAGAGTAATTTCATCTTTGGAAAATAAACAGTCAGGTAAAGTGATACCCTTGATATCATAACTGACTGATCATAACATTCTCCCAGTGTTCTACTCTATAAATCAGAACTTTCCTAATGTCAGACCTCAGAAGTCAGAACCTTCACCTCAAACTCCATATTCTGTCAATCAAATCATATATATTTTTCCTCATGAGAAAATTGCCAATATCATCATGAACTATCAACAATTTTTCCCTCTCTCGTTTCTTAAATCTCTACAACCATCACATAGGACAAGGCTCAAAACACCAGCCGCGCATGATAAACAAATAATAAAATAACCAAATCGTTCGCTACTTCGCTTTCTCATCACCTAACCAAACAGCAGATTAGAAATAATAAAAAAAAAAAAAAAAGCAAACAGAGAGAATAAATTAATTTTGTCACTAATTTAACGGCGTTTATTTCCAACAACTTCAATATCTACCTAAAAACACAAAAACGACAAAAAAAAAAAAAAAACTCAGTCTCCTCAAGTAAGCATCCAAACTTCGTAATCACTCTTTCTCGATTCATTTAAACTCAACATTTAAAAAACAGAATAAAGAAAAAAAAAACACAAATCGAACCAAGCCTCCATGAGCAAATTCGAGAAGAGTAAACAAAAAAAAAACTGAATCAGTAAAGAGGTTGATAACAAAAAGAAAAGCGAAGAGTGAGAAGAGAGAGAGAGAGAGAGAGAGAGAGAGAGAGAGAGAGAGAGGAAGTGAACCTTGTTCGTTCTGAGCGTTGAGGAAGGTGCGGGAAGAGACGGAGGCGGACATGTTAGGAGGAGAATGTTTAGCAGAGACAAGATAGTTATTATCTTTAGATTCGACCTTAGGAGTGATGGAGGAGCAACACGGTGAGGACGCAGTAGAAGATCGCAGAGAAGAGGAAGAAGAAGGTTTGGAAGAGAGAAACGGAACCCTAGGAGTTGTTGTTGGCGTAGCGAAGAATGTGTTTGGCGGCGTAGAGAGGATAAACATAGTCTTAGTCTTATTGTTGGTGAGACGGAGGGGAGAGGTGGCGTGTGCCACACAGTAAGCTAAAGAACCGGTCGTGCTCATTGTTCAAAGATCAAAGATGAAAGAGAGAGTCTTTGTTGTGTGTTTGTGTGTGTGTGTGTGTGTGTGTGAGAGAGAGAGAGAGAGAGATAGGATCCGTTCGTATGTGGTGAGTGTGAAGGTGGGATTGGCGGGCACACGTGCTTTTCGTCTTTGTGGGTCCCACGTGCCACTGTGGGAGCCAATCAACCGGCATAGGGACACGTGGAGCGCGTCCAACGGACCCGAGACTTGAACGGATAAATAATAAAACTATATTCTGCCTTTTCTTTCTTCTTCTGAAGCAATTACCAATGTGTGTATTGTAACGATAAGTCCATTATATAATATTATCTTGCTTATATTGATTATGCCCTTTTATTTCTACGCTTTAATCCATGTGCCATGCATATCGCTTTCGCCTTGTTCAGTGTATTATTCTTTACTTGAATTCCAGCTTTGTTTTTTTCTCTCTTTTTTTTTTTTTTTTTAGTTCAATGCGTATGTATGTATAGTCAAATAATCACAAATCACTTGGGTGACAGTTTTAAACTCTATAATTTTATTATATATAGTAGTTTGTAATATTAAATGACAGTGTATAATATATTATTTATTCTTTTTTTAGTCTTTCTCTATTAAATGATTCTATATTATTATCAGTTTTTGTTTTTTTAAACAATCTTAATTTTCATAAATGGTATTGATCTAGGTGACATGCAGGAAATTAGTCTACACTAATAAATTAAAGTTATACAAATCTCCCTAAAAGCTGATAAAGCCCTAGTTAGGTTGGTCCTTTTACATGAACTTTTAATTAAATTTGAATGGAATGTATTTTTTTTATTATTATTATCAGTCATGGGTCTTATGATTAGTCTAAATTTTTTTAAGTCATGGATTTGTGATAAATTTAATAAACTTGTTTAGATATTTTTAACGTGGTTGTTTATAAGAGTTATTTTAAGTCAAACAATATTATTTTTAAAAAATATTATGATCTAATATTATTTATATAAATATTATTATATAAGTAATATTGCTTAAAAGTTTATTAAAAATAAAAAAATTTCTTTAAAGAAGAAAGAGGAAGATTAATGATGTCTTACAAAAATTAAGTTAAACATTTATTTTAACAATATTAATATCAAAATGAATTTTTTTATAAAGTGTTTAAATTTATATAATATTATAGATTTATAAATTCAAGATAAAAAAAACATTTAAATAATGATGTTTGTAAATATTTTTAAAGAATATGAGAACTAAATTCTCATTTATTTATAACAAATGATATTTTCATTCATAAAAATTACAACATATACAAATTATAGTTTTTATTGGTTGAAATAACTTTTAGGAAAAAAATATTGACAATTAAAGAAAATTAAATTTGAGATAATTCTAATGATTATGTCTTATACGAAATAATTCATAAATCTTAAATATAAAACAATCTAAATTTTTATTGTTTAAAAAATGGAAAGAAACTAAATCTTCCATATTCTTATAAAATTAATGTCCACGTCTTTATACATATAAAAGAAATGTTTTAGAAACATTAAATTTTTTGTCCAAAATAAAATTATTTATGATATTTTATCACAATGTATTAATTATACATCATATTGTGGTTATTATTATTGAAATATTTAATTTATTAATCATTAAATGTTAATTAAAAATACAATTTTTATTATTATTTATTATTTAATGTAATTCAAAGTAATAAGGATAAATATATTAATAACTATGTACTAATATATTAGTAATATATTAAATTGTGACTAATTATTATTAACATATCAGTAATATATCTAGGTAATATAATAATAATTTTTATATTTATATATATATACAAATGAAGGATTTTTAAAATATTTAATTTTTCATCCAAATCTATATATATTATATAAAATACACTTGTTAACTAGGATTATAATAATGTAATATGGTGATTTTTTTTTCATTTTAGACGTTTCTCATTTTAATAAATATTATTTAATTATAATAATTTCATCCATTATTTTATTATAATTAACTATTATTATTAATTATTAATTTTTAAACCTTTTTTCTAATTTGATATTTTATAAAACTCATATTAAATTATTTCAATTTATTATTATTTTGTATTTAAATGAAATTGATTGTTAGTTTATTAATTTTATAAATAGATGAATATTTCATATATACTGTTAAATGCTTGATCACAATACTATTCTTTTTTTTTTTTAATTTTATTAATAAAGTTCATTTTTATTATTCTTATAAATAATTTTTATATTTAAATATTTATGAAAATTATTTTTTAGTTAAAATTTAAAATATTCATCTATTTTATTATTTTTATAAATAAATGAAAATTATATATTCAAATTTTCTTATTTATT
>JAMLFT010005807.1:0-17012 GCA_026544285.1 Pachyrhizus erosus
TATATAGAGTTGTCCATATAATTTTTCTACCTTTCTTTAGAGATAAAAGATTAACTTTTTTTTTTTAAATCTCATATAAACTATTCGAATAATTGATAAAGGACAATTTAAATTCACAAGTAGTTTTATGTTTTAACCTTTTATATATATATATATATATTAAAAGTTTTCTCAATTCAAATTATTCAAATAATATGATCATAAATATATTTACTAGAGCAATGTAGTTATATAATTTTTAATAAAATTAATTATAATTATTGTGATTTGTTAGCAACACATTTTGTTTAAATTTTTATACATAAGATTGGAACTAAATTTTTAGATGTCTAATTTTAAAAGTTAAGGTCAGCTAATTGAGATTTAATTACATAAAAAAAAAAAGTTGAACACATGTTTATGTTTGTCTTTTCCATGTAAATTTTAAGTATGAAAACTTGATAATCTTGAGGCAATTTTTTTTAATTTTTAGTCTTTTTTATTATATTATGTAATTATTTAAAAATAAATTATTAAGTATAATTTAAAAATTATTATTTTATTCACACAACTTAAATGCTCCTTGCATCGTATAGGTATAAGTACTAGTTCTTATTATTTTTTAATATTAGGACACTAACAACTCTAATAATTCTAATAATAAAATTAACAATTATATTAATAATAAATACAATAACAGTCACAATAACAACATTAATAATAACAACAATAATACTTAAGATATCTCATCAAATAATATAATATGATGGTAGGATTGTCCTAATATTAGGTGTTACAGTTGATGTAGAGTTTGTTCAAGTGGAGGCTTATTTTGTTAAAGACTCTTAAATTATTTCCATGAGAAGTTGGATTGAGTTTTCCATTAAAGATTGTAATTCTTATATAAGACTTTATTTTGTTTTTGAAAATTTTCATATTGTTAGCCTCTTGGAAGTTGGAAGGAACTTCACAATTCCCATTCTCGCGATCTCCTCCAAAAAAAATCATATCTATGTTCTTGAGATGATGTGCATCACAAAGTGAGTTGTGTAGTGAGAACTTCCAATTGCTTTGTAATTAATCTATTTTGAGCCTACAGAGCATCTTGCATTTATGGGCCATATACTCTCCTTGTTAAACTTGTTCAATCATGATGAACTTGTTGGTCATTGTCAACCAAGGCTTCAAGCATAAGTCTTACTTGTTTAGGATTTTTTTAATGCATTGAGCTACGAGTTGAAACATCCAACATGATCTTGGTTCTTGGTCTCAAATTTATATGTAAATACTTAACCTAATCAATACCATTCAATAAATAACATAACATAATAAATTGGTTTTTAAATTATTTTTTAATTATTAACTAACTTGAGCTTTCCAAGAAAAAATAAGAGTAATGTCCACAACATATTTTTTTAATACTCTTTCTAATAAATTTGCAGATATTGACTTAAATTTATTAAAAATCATAAAATTGTATAAGTCTTATTCTTTATTTAACAAAACTTGCTTATAAGTTTGTAGCATTGAGTAAATCTTGACTATTAAAAAATGTGATAGAAAAAAATATATTATAGGACAATTCAAAAAATAATTCTCCGCTCAAAGGGCTATTCATAATTCGTGTACTAAGAATTTTATCAGTTAGGAACGCAATTAAAATTCAACAATAATTGCCTAAAATATAAACCAATTTGTGCACACACAAAGTAGGAAGTATAACAATGAGGTCCAAGTAAACAAATTGGTTTTTCATTTCAATACTTGCGCAATAGCAATTCTACGGTTTGGAAACACAATGAGATAGGATCTTCCAAAAAACTTTACGTGTTACACATTACCAAAAATTGGTTTCAGTGATGATAACTACATCACAGAATTAGCGTTTTCTTGATCTTTTTTTTTAATCAGTGTTTATCAGATCGTCTGAGTGCAAGTTGATCACGTAATCGGTCATGATTGAGTGTTGTAATCAAATTTACAATAACATTAGTTTGTATCAATTAAACCAATCATTCATTAATTTTTTTAAAGCTCCATAAATTTTATACTTCTTGATATTTTTTTATATGTTTTAATTTCCTGTGCGTTATTATAATTGCTTCAATCCATAGAGCAAGAAAAACACACGTTTCAACACCTTCTAATCTATTATATTTGTCTCAAGTTTTTTTATCTGTAATTATTATTTTTAGATAAAAATAATTCCATACTTTAAATAATCATTTTGTATGAAAAATATTAAAATCTTATGAGATTGTTGTAGTTCAATCAATCATTTCTAAGTTAAACTCTATATGTGCAGTTAAATTAAATATTTGAAAATAAAAAAGTCTAATTTAATTATTTAAATAAATGTGTAAATTATTATAAAAAATTATACTTATGTTTGATTTTTATAAATAAAAAATTAAATATTTAAAAAATATTTTTTTAACCTATAATAATCTTAGTAAATTTTGAACAGAATTGTTTCATATAAAAAATAATATGATCTAAAAAACTATAACAAAATGTATATATTACAACAACAAAAAATTACATCGTTGATAAGTATGAAACTGGCATGATGTGAAAGAATCATTTTCATATAAAAACGACAATACTTAGTTTCATTCTTCTGGCACTCGTTGAGATAGATTCCAAATGAAAAACACTTGTAGGACAATGCACGTGTAATTAAGAGAGAGAAAGAGTGTGTACAAGACTTTGAATAGACTCCCTTAATAAGAGGGGGAAGGAATAATTTTCCAAGAAACATTCCCTTTAGAATTTAATTGGCAAACACATACACCAAGCTGTTGACCAAACTACACATCTCTTGCCCCAGTCTTCTGAATCACCCTCTTTTCATATTCTCTAAGGTCACATATGGCCTAAAATTTTTGCTACACCACCACTAGAAGATCAAGCTAGCTAACAAGAAGATAAGACCAAGAAAAACCAAAATCAAGGTGGTTTCAAAATATCAATAAAAGGGGTATGGAAGGAGAGAGAGGTGTCAATCCCAATTATGACCTCCAAGTTTCATTCACAAACACCCCTCAAGCCATCCATGAAATGGGTTTTGTTCAATTTGAAGAAAACCAGGTTCTTAGCTTCTTGGCACCCTCTGCTCAATCCCAATCTTCTCAGCTCTCTCAATCTCTAAACGCCGGAGGCGGCAGCAATACACCTGTCGCCGCTTCCACCACTGCCACAACCACTGTCACCACCTCCGGATCCGGAGCAACTATTGGTTTCAGTCATAATGACCTTGTATCCAGAACTTCTTGGAATAATGAACAGGTGTTAATTTACTTTGAGATATCTATTCATCTATATCTATCTATAATTTATATCAAATATCAACTATGATCTACAACCTTATAATAGATTATAAGTTTTATTTCTTTTGATGTATTATTTATTTTGTTTTTATGTCCTTTTCAATTTTAGGGTATTTTTTATCTCTTTCCTTTGAAACGATTTTGCTTACATGGATGGTACCATGAACTTTCAGGTGCGAACACTGGATCCTAAAGCTGTCAATGATGAAAATTGCACCGGAAATATTAGTGATGGCAACACATGGTATATCCTCCTTGCAACCGCTACTTCTGATTTCAATCTTTCTCTTTCTCTCTCTCTCTCTGCATGCACGTAAATATTTAATTTAGATACCCAAGAAGATATTCTTTAGGTTTCTGCGAAGAATCTGAAGGTCTCTACCATATATGGAAGTGACTGCTTCTTTTTCTTTCTGAGTTTGCTTTTGTACTCCAAGTTATTCTCTCTCTCTCTCACTTGGGTTATGAGGAGGAGCAAGAGCTTGGTGCTCAAAAGTCTTGATACTCATTGATACTCGAATCCACTAGTCCATCACAGACTTCACATATTCTTCAAATAGATCATAACCTTTTTTATTTTTCTTTTTGTTATAATTTCATATTTACTTTATTATTAGCTTCGTGGTTTAAGGTTAATTAATCTTCCTTTAAAGTAATTAAGAAAAACCTGTTTAATCGAGAAGAACTTTGAGGATCAAGCAATATGCATATACTCGGGGAGTTATATCAATAGATTAAAATTATGTTACTATGCATGTATGATGGTAGGTGGAGAAGTGCAGGCTCAGAGAAGAACAAGGTGAAAGTGAGGAGGAAGCTGAGAGAGCCACGGTTTTGTTTCCAAACAAGAAGTGATGTGGATGTGCTTGATGATGGTTACAAATGGAGGAAGTATGGACAGAAAGTTGTGAAGAATAGCCTTCATCCAAGGTAAATAGTCCTTCAACCTTAACCCCCTTGCTTTCTTGATTATATAGTTTGTTCAATTTTGCAAACTTTTTAATAAATTTGAATATAAAACTAAAAGTATTTACCATGCAATTTTCTTACGAAGTTCTTAAACTTAATAATCAGTTTTTGTGCAGCTTCATTATTAGAATAGTTGATTTGACTACTCTTGTATAAAAATCGATCATTGCTTGTATAAACAACAATTCTTAACAGTTGTTAAGAATTACATGCTAATTGTAAGACTTGTCTAAGTTTTTAAGAACTGCAATATTGAAAACTTATTAAAACTCTTAAATTTCATGTGGTACTATAGGACATTAATTGAAAAAGTAAGTTAATTAATATGTTCTTATTAAGTGAATTATATATGATTATAACATGTAATAAAAATATCCATCCAAATAATTAAACATTTTCTTCCTATTATAGCATTTAAAAATATCTTTGTCAAATGCAAATATTAAATCTATGATTGATTGCACTGGCTACATCTTAGGCATTAAACCCGGAGAAATGAAGGTAAGATGTCTTTTTTTGGAAAAATACATGTGTCGGTGGTGGAACAACCGAATGAATCTCAATTCATAGATGAACCAAGTGTAGTTATCCTAGATTTTGTTTCAAACTTTAATTGAAGACTGAAAACACCCAGGAGAGAGAGATAGAGAGAATCTTAGCTAAAACTGAAGGAATGATTCAAGATGTTACTTTCAATGGACTTCTGAGTAGTGAAGATAGATGGTACAGACTGAAACATAGGCTTTTCTTCAGTTAATTAAAAATATTAATTTATTGGGAAGTAAAAAGGAAAAGACATATCCGTGAGAATATTTAGTGGATTATTATTAGAGTTTTGACAATAGTGGACACTATAGGGTCCCCTCCTTCGTCCTCTGTTCCCAAACCATCCAACGATCATCCTATTTATCTGACCAACTTCTTCCACCCATTCATCCATCACTAAAAAGGCTTCTCTTGCACCTTAAGGTTTTCATTCTAGCTCATTAACATTTACCTAATATTTATTAGAATTCACCTAATAATGAAATATTTAAATAATTTGTATAAGTTCTTAAGTCCAAACCTCTTTGGTATTATTCTACATGAAAAAAAAATTACCTAATTTTTTCAATTTTATTTGTCATGACTAAAATGCGAAAGAAAAAAAATTAATGTGTTTCGTTTTTTTTTTTCTCTCTTTTGCATCAAATGTACCTTCTTGACATGTTAGAATGGTTTCTTTGGCATTCTTTCTTTTATTATTTTGCCCTTAATTATCGTATTACAATTTACTACTACATTTAATTAATTTATGACTTCTGCCTAGCATTACTCTCGGTTCTGCAATCACATTACTACCCTAAATATGAGTGTATTTCAATTTATCACTGACTTAGTGCTGCATATCATCACTGTTTCATTATGATGTAATTAGCAAAATCAAATATTAAGGTTCCAGCCTGTGTAGCCTATAATAATTGACAAAGAAAAACCCTTGTTACGATGACAAGTTATCTAGTCAAAAGACAAGCATTATTACACAATTTAATCATTTCTAAAATATAGAAAACTTTTACTTGGCCTTAATAAGAAATATTAGAGTCACCATTTTAATATTCTAGAGATATTTTTTACCAACATATAACTTGTTTGCCTTCGAATTCATGAGGTCGTATACCTACGATCATGTAGCAACTTGCTTTACATTAAATGAAGCATTGGATCATGTGTGCACAGTGGGTACAACATGTATATAAACACACTAATGGTATGTTTAGATGAGAGAAAGGAAAACAGAGAAGATTTAACATGAATAATGATGCATTTTTTTTATATTTAGATGAAGAAAAAAATTGACTTTTTTAATAATAAAATTTAACTTCTTTCTTTTTTTCATTTTTCTAATTCAAATTTAAAAAATTTCTCTCTCCTCATTATCTTTCCTCTAAAAATACAAGGTAATAGTATCCATGATCAAAGATACAAAAGAGTTTCATTCATCCTCTTATGCTACTTCAGTTGTTTTATTTTTTTAAAAAAAAAAGGATTTATATGATAAAATATTAGACCGTTAATTTTTTGGGTGAATAACATGGGTATATTTTCCCAGTGGATAGACTAAAAGTTATCTGTTTTGAAGTGTATAGATCAACAAAGTTATTTTTTGCTTTCAAAAAATATAAATATTTAAGAACATGATGTGGTGACAAAAGTCTTTAAAAGGCTACAGCAATCACACACATACTTGAGTGGTTAATTTAAATATAAAAATATTTAAAAGTCATATGGGGTAACATTCTTTAAAATATTTGTAATGTCATATCATTCTTTAAGATGTACCCAAAAAAAAACTATTAACCTTTGAAGAATCAAGCGGAGAATTTACTCTTCAAAATAAAACACTAAGTCTTTTAATTTACCGCTTTTGAGTTGAAGCATGGTGACAAAATTTAGACTTAAATGAAACAAAATATCAATCACAATTGAAGAGAAAATTAAACAAAAGTTGTGGAGACGTGTGAATGAATTAAATAAATCCCGTGTAAAGAGAATCAGAGTTTGATAGATGTTTAGACGTTAATTAATAGAATTGTGTATGCATATTATGATGCGTTTGCAAGAGGGGCATTACTTTTAGAGTAAATAGGCTACGTGCACTATCATCAAATTCTGAAACCATCGTGTACTATATTTATTTATTTCTTTTTATAATAATAATTTTAAATTTTATATTAATAATGATCTTGACAAAGTAAAATATTTTATATTAACAATATATAGTTATTAAATTTTTATTTTATTTTAAAATACTTAAGAAATATTTAAAAAGTTAAAAATCCTTTTGTTAGGTGGTCTCACTTCTTAAGTGTATGTTTAAATAAAAATTAGAAAAGTCTAAAAGTAATTTTACTATAAAAATAACAAAATTTCCTTCTTAATTTAGTGCATTAAAATCTGTTATTATATATTAAAATTCATAAAAATATTTTTTAAACTTTAATTCAAATATGATCTAAATAATTTTCATTTAAGCACTCCTCAGTTTCCTCCTTTTGTTGTGAGTATGGCTGAAGTAAGTAGATTGACTTTCACATCATTTCTGGTTATCAAATCTAAACAAAATTTGAGGGCAATCGTTAAGATACTATTTTGAAAAATTGATTCGGGTGCAAAGCTAATGCTGCCATTTTCTAAAGCCTTAGTAGACTGAGTTGATGCATAAATTTCTTGTGAATTACACTTCTACCTTCCAGTATATGTTTAGTCCATAGGTTAATAGAAAATAAAGTAATACATCCTTAAGGAAAATCTCTTATTAAAATACAACCCTTTAATTAATTAGCAATACCTTTCCCATATTTTTTTTAACCTTAATAGTTTTGGAAAATGGGATAGAAAGTTCTAGTCCCTTTAAAGTAATGAACATTCGGTTTGAAGGAAGAAATTGAAAAAAAAAAACCATTAAATACAAATATCAAAAGAGGCATGTGCAGATTTTTCATACGCAATACATATAATGTTAACCTGCTACCTATATGTGCTTGTTTGATCAATTTCTAAAGTGGATATGAAACTCAAATTGAATTAGTAGGTAAATGCAAGTATCTTTTACTATTTATGTCAGGGGAGAGAAGCATTTCGTGTCTTTCTAAATTTTTTAAATAAAAACAAAATGAAAAAATGAAAAAAGATTTGGAAGTTAAATAAAGATAAATAGAAAATAAAGGTGAAAAAATTGACAATATAAAAGTAGTGAAATAGTTATCATAGTTTAAAGAGAATAGTATAAATTTAAAAATGGTTGAAGAATAAATTTGTCACTAAATATATGGATATTGTTTTTATTATTAGTATATATATTGACGACAATTATACATTTTTTGAAAATAAAAAAAGAATACCATGTCTATACCTAATGAAATTGTAAATTTTGATGTATTATTAGAGCTACATAAGCCAATGAATCATTCAAAAGTTTGATAGTGCTCATTTATCATAATCTAAGTAATTCTGGTTTCGTAATACATGTGATTGACGACACTTTGGCATGCAACAATTCAATAGTCTAACTTAATGAGTTTTTTTGTATATAATTTCTTCTCTGCATTATACATGTTAATGACAATTTGTGCTTTCAATTTTTTTAAAGAATAAATTTAATCTTTAATATTCGTGAATTTCAGGAACTAATATCCATTCAACACGTGTAATTTTTTTGCACGCTCAAAATGTATAATTTAAGAGCCAAATTTCAGTAAACTACCTAAGCAAATACCAACACGACATATTTTTGAACAATTTTTTTGAAAATAATGAAGTGAAAAATGACAATTTATTATATTAATTTGTAGCACTGCCTTGATATAATTTTCAATCGGTTTCCTTGAGATCTTGAAGCATATTCTTTTATGGAGGAGTTAGGATAGGAAACATTGTAAATAAAACAAAACTACTATTTGATGAAAACCAAAGTTACTTAGACTGAAGGTAACTAATAATTTAGAGAAAGAAAAATGTGAGGGCAACAAACGGATCACTAGACCAAAAACATATAATATAATGTGTATGTTAATGTTGCGTGTATGGAAGAAAGTTCTATAGTTTTATGACATGTTTAGTTTATGAACCAAAGCAAAATGGTTAAAGTGGTATATCCATTATTACAAACCCAAGAAAGTGCTGGCAAATTTAATTTGCTTCGGTTGCAGAACATCATTACAAAATTGTACTTCAAGGTATGTACTTAGAAGTGGAATTAGGAAGATGAAAAAGTTATTTTTGGAATGGTCACTTCAGAAACATAGGAACATTAACGGGACAGGTGTGTCAAAAGTATAAAAAATGACAGTGGAACTTGTCTGAATCTAACAAGTGTAGTTTAACAACCGAAAACGTCCCGAAAAGATGCAGTACCAAACATGGATTAAAAAAAAACTAATATTGAAATTAATAAGAAAATATAAATAAAGTAAGATAAACTAGTATCTCGTGATAAAGGAATACATACTTGTTTGATTATGTTCATTATATGTAAAAAAAAAATATGTATATATTGTATCTATTAGTTTAGATAACATTATGGCACGTGAGAACACATTATATTATTTTAGAATTTGTAGGGTGTTTAAGAAATCAGAACAGTATTGATTTAAAAGAAAAATAAATAAATAAATTTTAATAAATATAAAATATTCCGTATATTAAAAATTTAAAAATATTTATTACTTTTATGTATTAAATTATTTTAGTATGAAATACTAAATACTTCTTAACTAATGTTCTTAAAACATCTGTTCACAGAACTCTAAATTTTAATAATGTTTATAAGACTCAAATTGTGATAACGATCTCTTGATACACTGAAAATGTTAGTTTGGAATACGTTGTCTTATGGAAATAAGAATGAATAATCACTGTCTTGTTTCCAGATAGAAATGGTTATATTATAGTCAGGTGTGGGGAAGTTAATTAGGAAGAGTTTACAGGAAATCAGAATGGGAATAATTGGGATGATAGGCAGAAAAAAGGGTGAATGTGGTTTTCCAAAAATGTCAATTTATAGATTCTTTTGTAGTTTTTATTTCAATTAGCTTTGAAATATGTGTCGATAAACTATTTATTTCTTTTCATAATATCATAATTAATCGAATAATGCTGCAGTTTCTAGATTTCGTTTACTAAAAAATAAACATCAATCCCAAATTTGGAGTGGATGGGTGTAGTTAGAGAAGAGACAGATAAAAAAAAAATAGAAAGAGAAAAAAAATAATACATGTAATAAACAGCACAATGAAAAAGAAAGAGATTTGAAGAAAATAAAATGAATGAGAACATAAGTATACTTTAATAACCAAAAACTATAAGGTGTTAACAAAAAGTAAACTATTATAAAATAATAATATAGGTCTATACAATAATTAATGGAAAATATCTGATATATACTTACTTATACTTTCATGTCACTTCTACTCTATGTTTCTTTTTATTTCACTCTTTATTTTTCATTATTTTTTACATATATAATTTTCTCTTCATTCTTTTTTTTTTTATCTCTTCTTTCCAACTATATACTAAAAAATATGTAGTTTATCATTACTCTTAATGAATAGTATGACTCATTATACTAATGTTTAGTGTACTAGTAGTAGATATCATATTTTTGTACAACTAGAATTTCCTCTTGGTATAGTATATCATACTATTAATGTAAATATGTAATGTTTAATTTCGTTATACTAAAATTGCAGTTATGTTTCGTAAAAATAATAAATAAGTTAGTCAAAAGTAAAATCTTAGTTAAAACCTAAAAAAATAATTGAAAGTGTTAAGATACTTTACTAAATTAGAATTGTTTTATAAAATTAGCTATTTAACTTGTTAATAAATCTATAATAACATAAAAAAAATATTTTTGATTCTTTTATAAATCACATTTATTTGTAAGCAAAAACAAACTTTTATGTAAAATAAACTTATAAATTATTTAAATAAACTATACAAATTCTATAAACTATCTAAAGTCACCATCTATACAAATTCTATATTTACAGAAGTTAATGCAATGTTCAATCTTTAGTATATGACAATGATTTGTACGTGAATATGTGTGTGTAAGCAATGAATATTTAATGATGATTTTATTTTTTATTGTTACATATGTAATTAATGAGAAAATATACAAAAAAAAAAAAAAAGAGTCTTGGCTCCGGAAACACCACTTATCTGAGGCTATTATACGAACAATTGACTTGACATATATTGTATATGCTTAACAATTTGTGGGTTGTTTTTGTATTTTGTTTTCTATTGTCACAATATTAGCACAACTCAATAGAAAATACAGAATAATCAGAGAACAAAATGCATGATAATTTTTTTATTGTGGGCATTTAACATCTTTTTAATTATTTTTAATTGTTAATATTAAAACATATTTTTAGATACTTTAACAACTATTCTAAGATGATATGTAATCTACATATATGTATATCATGTTATATCAATAAGTAATAATGCGAAGCATTTTCAAAAGTTTAAAAATTCTTAAAAGTTAAAACAAACAAAAAATTATTTCCAAAATTAAAATCAAATTTAATAACATTTGCAAAGATTAAATTAATCTTTTACCCTTTTCAATATTTGTATGTCATACTCATCCATTGACATCTCAATTTTGTGATATGAGCAGAAGTTACTATCGCTGTACTCATAACAACTGTAGGGTGAAGAAAAGAGTTGAACGACTCTCAGAAGATTGTCGTATGGTAATAACGACCTATGAAGGCAGACACAACCACTCTCCTTGCGATGACTCAAATTCATCGGAACATGAATGTTTCAGTTCTTTTTGAACAATGTCGTTTCAATAATTATTATGTATTAATAATTAATTAGTTGTGACAATTTTTCATGAGGGATATTGCCGTGTACTTATATTGTTAGTCAGCTCAGTCACTCTTTCATGGATGAACTTATTTGTATGTTGTTTATAAAATTAAAAAAAAAAAAGTCCTTTATGTATATATTTATTTATTTAAATATTAATATATATAACATATTTCTGATTTCTCCAATTCCTCCTATAACATCCTTAAATTATGGACATTAATCATAAATGTTAAGAGGACCTTTTTTTTTATAAAAACAATCCTTATGTTCAATGGTTAAAGAATGACTTTAGGCATTATAAAAATAATTACCTTGTATTAGGATTAATAAGAATTATATAGCAGTAACTAGACGGGGACCAAGGCCCACCAAGCCCACACACATCACACAATTTAGATAGGAGTGGAAAGGGGAAGTTAGAGAGATAGAAGAAGAAAAACAAAAAAAAAAAAGGATAAGAGAAGAAGAATGGGGTAAAGATCAAAGGCCCAATGCCTTGGAGCGTGTCTTCACGTGCCAATGTGAGCGTTTTTTCCTATCCTTTCCTTCCTCTTAGTCTTTGATACGATTGTTTATCTTTTCCTTGAGAAAACCAGTAGCATTATTCATAGATTTAAGGCAGACGATGATTTTGTATTGTTTTGCATATATATATATATATATATATATATATGGTTTAGTGTTAGGAAGTATAAATGATTATTATTGATGTGTTTATTGTGAGTTTGGATGTTTGGGCAGCTATTAATGACATTGGAAACTTGGATTATTCATAAAAAAGTCGTGTTGCAGAAATTCACACATTGGCTTAAGTGAAAATATTTTGACTTAATCGAAATTTAGACAAAATATAAGGTCTAAAAGTTTGGACAAAATTAACTTATGCAAATTTAACAAAAATAAAGAGAAGGTAGCTCAATAGTGTTGAAGGATAGATTTTGTTTAAATGTTTCTCATCCTTATTTTTGTTTGTATATTTGTGATTGTTTGATATTATGTGATGTTAATTGCAATTGATATTGTATATAATTGCATACGAATGATTGTTACATTTGTTTGAGATTGTATGTTATAATAAATCTTATTTAATGAAAGATACTTAAAATTATATTTATTCTTTTTTAGCAAATAGATAGAGAGTATTCTCAAAGTTTTAAATACGACTTTAAGAAGAAAAATGTAGTTTCAAAGAAAAGATATCTCCTCAATAACTTAGGATAGAACCTTTCCTAATAATAGATATGTCTAAGAGTTGCATACTCAACATACTAAAGTATGAAAAAGGGTAAGGATTCCTTGGGTCACCAAGGTAAGATGAGATTGAGAAAGGCTTACAAAAAGAGTTTTTAAAAGAGATTTAAAAGAGACATTCATGTCTTTAAGAGAAAGAAAAAGTTATGCAACTTATGAGTTGTAAGAGATAAGGCTAAAAGGAAAAAATAACCTTCTTCATATGAAAGAATGAGTCTTTCTTAGAAGAAGCACAAATTTTTCTCAGAGAAGAATGACTTTTCCTTATAATAGAGTTAAAAGTTTGTCCACTTGGATCGATAGATTTAATAAAAGGCCATAACAAGAAGGATGCCTTCTTACGGCTAAAGCTCAATCGAATAAAAGATGGAGTTGGGTGAAAGATATAATTAAAAATAAAGACAATACAAACACATAGATGTAGAAACCAATTAGGGAATGCATGATGTGCATAATGTATATGTGTTCCTTGTGATAACTCTAGATGCCTAAGTGAAGGTTAAGATATGGTTTAAGGATACAGTAATAATGATATGATAGGATAATAGTTATGAGTATCAAGAAAAGAAAGAGACATTAAGAGTTAAGTAAATGATATTTAGAATGGAGAGTCAACATAGAGTCCTTAGAGCATTCACTAAGACATTATGTCCCATTCTTTTAATTTTCATGTTTTTATAGGTTAAGCAGGTGGACATCCTCATAGGGAGAGCTTGGAGCATAAAGCTACATATGTGAAGGAAAATGGTTTAGAACTTCCCAATGTATGAGCATTAATTTATGTTTTTTGTATGTTTTGTATGACACCTAAGTGTCAAGACCTTTGTATTATATTTGTTTAAAGAATGTATGTTTGAGTTTTAGTTTCTACATAATAAACTTTGATATTCTTATGTTTTGAGTTTTCAAAATTTAGTAATATAAGCTAGCAAAAGGTAATATTCTCTACAGTGTTACACCTCTCATACATACATACACACACATTAAATTTAAGGTTTTTCAATCTTAAAGAAAAATCATTTTGTTAATCTTACATGTATTTAATGTCCTCAACATGACTATGAATGTTTAAGATAATTTAGGTAGATTTGTTCACCAAAGCATGTGTAAATATTTAAACAACTTATTACAACTTACAATATGTGTGTGTAAGATTTGTATTAACAATGTAAAGTATTTCACTACTATAATCTATGTTTTCTATCTCGCTAATTTACATCGATTCATTAATATAAGATGCAATGACATTTTTAAAATTAAATGAAAGTATAATACATCAATTATTGATGTAGAATATAATTTTTTACATTAATTATTATTGGAATCAATGTAATAGGGATAATCTACATTGATTCAAATAATAAGAGATGTAAACTTGTTTTCAACATCTACAAATTCAAACTCCTTGTTCATGTCTCAATCTCAGCTCCTTAAACCTTGCATTTTGTTCCTCATATCATGTCACCATCGTCACCATGTACCACATTCCATTCCCACCACCACTATCATATACCATATCGTGTAGCTGCCGCCACATCTTACTGCCACACCATACTACAATGCATAACCATATACCACAACATGCCGCCGCCACAATCATATACCACATCATGTCGCCGCCACCACCATATACCACATCATGCCAACACCACCATGACTTTATGCCACCACAGTTACCACCACTTTTCTATTTGTTTCATTTTTCTCTCTTATTTCTTTTATTGTTTTCACCACTTTTACATTTTGTCACATGTCTCAAGATGTCATCAAAGTTAAGACGCATTCCAATTTTTGTTTATAATTTTTGTTTCTCTTTGTTCACATTTACAAGGGACCTTTCCCCCAAGGTATTCCATTTATCTCAATGTTTTCCATATTTTTGGATTTTATATGATAAACCATGTGAAGCTAATGTTTCTTTTCAAGTCTTACCTATGGGGTTTGTATGATGTTTTAATGTTGTATTTATTTTTTGTCATGTTTGTTGAAATTAAACATGTTGAAACATGTGGGATTAAGGTTTCTTTTTAGGTTATGCTTGTGGGATTTTTTATGATGTTTCAATTATGTGTTTATATTTTTATATTATTTATTAAAATTAAACATATTGAAAAATATAAGATCAACTTTTCTTTTCAGATTTTACTTATGAGGTTTGTATGATATTTTAATGTTGTGTTTATTTTTTTATACTATTTATTGAAATTAAAAATGTTAAAACATGTGGAGTTAGGATTTCTTTTTGGGTCTTACTTATGGGGTTTGTATGATGTTTCAATGTTGTACTTATTTTTTTATCTTGTTTGCTATAATTAAACATGTTGAAACATATGGGGTTAGAGTTTCTTTTAGGGTCTTGCCTATGGGATTTGTATGATGCTTTGATGTCTTACTTGTTTTTGGGTCTTGTATATTGAAACATTTGTGGTTAGGGTTATTTTTTGGATCCTACTTGTGGGGTTTGTATAATGTTCAAATGATTTGCTTATTTTTAGTCTAGTCCTAATTGAGAAAATTTTGCTTATTATAGGGTCATTGTTGAATTGCAACAAAGGCCCATGAGGTGTTTGTCAAAATGCCTTGTGTTGTTTTTTTCATTTTGGGCATTTTTATTAAACAATTGGTCACCAATGATATTATGTTGTCATTAGTGATTTAGTTAAACATAATGGTGAAGATATTCGTATTTTTTTCAAAGATATAGAAATTAATAATGTCAATTTAGTGGTGAAAAAGAAATTAGATAATATGAAAAATATTTTAAGTTTTAATCTTGTGACTACAATTAGGTTGTTCTTAAAGTTATCCTTACACAAGTCTTACTAGATAGATAAACAAAGAATTACATGCAAGTCAACACATAGAGAAAAAAACTACTTTGATATCCTTCCTATCAAATGATGGAAGGTAGATCAAGCTTTAGAAGTTTGGTAAGAGTTTTCAAGATAAAATAAGGACCATAGTGATTGTTTACTAGTGATTTATAATCATACTATTGTTTTGGTTAGAAACCCATAACATTTAGTTAAGTAATTAGAATAAAATTTGAGAATTAAAATAGATTAATGTTTTGAATTCAAGAATGAGTTGTGACATTCAATGTACTAAGAAAGAGAATGAATGTATCATAAAGGTAATCAACATAACAGTAAACATACACAACAATAAAAGACTTACTAAAGAGAAACGACTAATTAATAATAAAAAAATTAGAAGACAAATTATTAAGACCTACCCTAAATAATATGCAGTAGAAAAAAATTATATAAGAGATTCAAAAGATATGTAACAATAAGTACTTAGGAGTATTGTCATGTATATAGAGCCCAAATAAAGTCATTTTTAGCTCTAAAAGAGTAAAAAATCAATTTTAAGTTGTCATATTCTAAAATATTTTCTTATATGTCATTTAGGCGTCATGAGTTGGCTCTATTAAATTGTTATGAATAAAAAAAATAAATTCAAGATTACGAATTCATTAAGTGATGAAAATGATGTTAGTGACATTAAATATATTAACATGTCTGCACTTATGAAGTATTGACATCTTCTTTATCTTTAATTGCCACTAACACTAATTCTTATAACTTAATGAGTTGTTATTTTTTTTTACTTTCATTTCCATCATGCTTGACACTTGAAGAAGGTCAAATCATGATAGCTAAATGACACAATAAACATGTTGAACATGACATCTTAAAATGGGTTTTTTGTGTTGCATATCATTTAGGCCTTCACTAATTTGTTTTCTAATTCTTTTACCATGAATCCCTTCTCTTAAGTACTTTATGGATAAAACAATTTTGTAATGAGTTGTTGGTTTTATTCAAGCATAAACCTTCCTTGTTCTACAAAGTTGTTTTCATTTATCTTTAAAGCTCTTCTTAAGCTTCTAAAGGTGGATTAAGTTTTCTTTGTTGCATGTTGTTTTGTGCTTTGTATAGTAAGGACTTTAGCATGTAGTTATGTGTTCATTGATTTAGTAGTATTTTATTGATCATAATTTTGATTTTGGGAATCTTAAATTATAAGTGAATTTGGAGTAGTTTTAGAATTGTACAATTGCAAGATTTGGCTAAAAAAAACATATATTAATATATTCATCAATATTTA
>JAMLFT010005808.1:0-17010 GCA_026544285.1 Pachyrhizus erosus
TTCCTTTACCTGTTATGCAAGTATTTTTTTAGTTTTTTTTTATAAAATATAATTTTGAAGAAATTAATAATCTTTAATATAAGATATTTTATAATTTTTGTAAATTTTTTTTTTTTTCTTCTATTAAAAATTATGAGTATGTATGTTTTTTGTTATTGAAATAAAGTCTTTTAGTAGTTGTACATTATAAATTTAATGATGATTATAAAAATAAAAAATAATAGATTAGTAATATTTTAAAAAAATCAATATTACATAAATCTACTAGCAAGTTATTGAAAGCATTAACACAATATGCTCTCCATATATTTTACTGTTAAATGTCTTTGGTGTTTGTTAATGTGTTCAATGGATTCTTGATAACTCCAGTAGAAGTGGAAGTTATAAGAGTATTTCAGCATCAAGGATAAATTGAATCTGAATTGCTTACCTAAAGAATTACCTATATTTTACTTATAAAATAACTTGTATGATCATTTAGTTTTGGAAGCGAGTTAGTTATTTTTTTTTTTATAGGTAACACTTCGCACCAGCATTTCACATAAATATGAAGAGGCTAAACTGATGACGCAGAATGAATGAACTAGGGGAGTCCTGAAATCCAAAATTGAATGCATAGGAGGGAATTGATGTAACAATTCAATGAGGTAAAAATTAAAATGCACAAGGGTCAAAGAAAAAAAAATTAAGATACTCAAGTAGCAGTGTTATAATTTGCCAATGCATAATGTAGAAAATGAAAGGAAGAATCTGCACACCCTTATCTTCTTGAATTTAGGAAACATTTCTGGCACTCATAGAGTAGCTGTCTCAATTTAATCTTTTCTTTTTTGAGCTCTTTCAGTAGATAAACCAATTGAGTCATCTATCAAGGCATCTGAGGACAAGAGTAACACTTATGTGGCAATGAAACGTGAAGTCCATACTATACTATACGTTTGGACCACATTGAATAGAGATTTGCTAAATTTTAATACACAAACCGAGAAGGAATTCTAAAGAAGGATTAACATTCATTTGAACTGAATTAATTTCCAAATACACCCTACACCAAATAAAAGAGGAATGGAAATGTAAGTCACTATCAACAAGCATAAAAAAGTATGTTACTTATTTGATAACTAAGGAACTAGTGGGGTAAACTAAGTTTGTTTATATCATACTGCTAAGGCACTATGATTCAGTAATTGGGTAAACAGGTTTCTGCTTTCATCAATAATACTATTGAATCAATAATGTAGTAACCAAGGTGGAGTAAAAAAGATGGTCCACAGAAAGAGAATTAGTTCCAAAATTTATGTAACACATCAATCACTCAACACTTGGTTCAATTTTTGTAGCTGCCTCATTCTTGCTCAAGGCTGGTGGATATAAAAAGTTTCGCTTGGCAGGAACAAGGATTCTGTTATAGTAGCACTATTCAGCTATTCTGTAATTATGTGATTTAAGTATCGTTTATTGAGTTAATTACTTCGAATAACCTACTCCTATTCCTAATGTTGATACACACAATTGATTGTACAAGCAAGATCATTGAAGAAATGTTTAATTTCCTTTTAAATGAATTCAATGTCAGCTTTTCAGTTTGTTAGGTTGTGTTTGGATTGATGGTAATATTATTGTATTTTGAAAAGTGTTTTAAAAGATAAGATTCTTCCATTGACGGTGAAGTCAAAAGAAATGGAGTGGATAAAGAATTTGATCTGTTGTTTGTTTCTTAAAATTAAGATTAGAAGGGGACAAGACTTGATCTATCGCATTTCATTATTTAGGTCATGTTTTTTCTCCCTCGACTTGAGATGTGAGAGATGGAGCAAAAATTTAAAAATAAAAAAATTCTTATTTGATCAGTTAAAAAAAAATATAGTCATTTGAAAGTGATTTTAAAATAGAAATAATATTGAGATTATAAAATTATAACTTATATATTTCTTTTTTTTTAAGAATGAGAAGTAATCTCCATTCTGTTTTAATATAAAATATTTAAATAATAAAATGATATTTTTAATTCATTTTATTCTATTCCATTATGTCTTGATTCGTTTTATTCTAATTTTTATAATAAATTTAAACATGTTATTATGTTTTATTTTATTTAGAAAGAAAAGAAAAATAAAATAAGATTATTTTTTTAAGTTATTTGGTAGTATAAAAAGTGAAAGAAAAGAAAAAAGATATGTATGTATAATGACTCAAATATCCCAAATAAAAAAGATGCATAATAAATAAGAATACTTGTATTTTTTCATCTATTTTATTTTATCTCGTTTACTTTTTTCTCATATTAAGAAGAAAGTTATTTAAGTAAATCCATTATTTTTTTTTCTCATGTATTCTTGCATTTGATATGAGGAATTTTTTTTTTTGGATAAATGTTACACCCATCCAATTTCTTTCTTTTTTTTCTCATTTTTTTTTCTATTCCAAACGAAGTATCAATGTCATGCACATGTCTCATGAGAGTGAAAAGAATTAAAAATGTCCATTTCTACAAAAAATGAAAAGAATATCGATCCATCATTTTCACGAAAACTAAAACTTAAAATTTTAAGAATAATAAGAATCAAACATTTTTTGTATTCTTCTATTTCTACCACGCAGTGTGTATATGGAATATAGCCTATGAACTCAAATTACTATTCAATATTATAAAGAAATTGATTATTGAAGAATGAACTAAAAACAAAGAGTTTAATGTTAATATCCAAATATAAGCCTAACATAAACCGTTAAAGAAAAATCTTGTATGAATAATATTCAAACTAAAAAACCTAACAATGAACACAAGTTAAATTTTTATCGCCATATAACCTATCTAAATATCATCCTCAAGTTCTCCTATTAACTTCTTCACGTGAGTCATTCTTTGTTGACCCTGGAACTCCCAAAAACACTACATATTCTGGATTTTCAAAAAAACTTGAATGTCAAGTCAATTTCCTGTTCTTCAGTTAATCCTAATTTGTTAATCTTTCTAACTAAATCTCTTTTTGAAGGATCCAATTGTGAATAATCTGGCATGTTGTTAGCAATCTTTCCAAAATCAGTCATCATGGCATCCATTTTGTCATTGAAACTTTGAATAAATTGGGTAGCTAATTGAGCAATGTGTTGCCGTTTAGGAGGTGGCCATGTAGTCAAATGTTCACTCCTTGCATAAGTATTTCCACTAGATAGTGGTGAATTATCATGTTGTAGCCAATCTTCTTCATCAACTTGATTCTCATTAGCTTCATTTTGCACTGCATCTGTTGCACTCTCAGCCCCACGACCATTTGCACAACCTTTGCCAAATGTACCTTACAACCTTCCAAACTCTTTATTGACATGATTCCCAACTTTGGGATACTTCTGTAAGTTAAAAGAAGAAGATGAAGAAATATAAACAATTACCATATAAATAAAAATATTTATAACAAATCAATGTACTTAAACTAGAAATTTAAATACCTCCAAATATTCAGAAAAAACTTGATTGCTATCACAAGTGACACACATTCTTGTGTCATCCCATCCAAATCCACAACTATTCATCATGTCAACAACATCATTAAGCTTCGTTGACCACCTTTCCATTTCGTTAACAATTTGTTTGACATTTATAACAATTTTAGAAATCTTAATTTTCATCCTCTCACAAACTTCTTCATGAGTGCCAGACTTGAATGTCTCATTCTCTTCTTTATTGCCAGCCACCACCAACTCCTCTAGTAAAGTGAGCAAAGTTTCCTCCTCAAGTTCCGTCTAGTTACGCCTCGTTTGGTTGTTGAATATTATTCCCGCATTGACTTTCCATCACTAAAGACTACAACTTTGAAAGATTTTAACAATAAAATTTTAAACAAGTGTACTAAGCTTAAATATTACATGTCATCAAAATAAAATGACATAAAAATGCGTACTCCATTATATTATAAATACCAGACAATTACATTTCAACCTTCAATATACATAAAAGTTATAACTAAACTAGTTGCTCTTTAATTTCTATGTTTGTTTCTTCAATCCACAAGCATTTATTCTACAAATGCATCTTTCATTTGAGTCCATTCATTGCTAGGCTTAACAGTTCCAACTACATTGATTAGCTCCTCACCTACAGGTAGCTCATCTCCTACAAATGGATTAAATTCTTCAGGATCCAATTCCATGTTTATACGAACAAAGTTACGCAATAAACAATAAGCAAAGATCATTCGACATTAAATTTTAATGGGATAAAATGACGGGCTTTTTAATATAGCCCGTCGTTTCTTCAAGAAGCAAAAACATCTCTCTATTACATTCCTTGTTTGAGCATGTATGTAATTAAACAATTCTTCACGATTTTGAGGTGCACGTCTACTAGTGCTCCACTCTTGCAAATGATATCATTTACCTCTATATCGAACAAGAAAACCTTCTCCATTTGTATAATGACAATCGACAAGATCGTATAAACCTAAATTTATGATGACATTATTTTAAAATATGGAATTACATATTTACTTTCAATGTTCACAAAGATATGAACACAAATCGAAATTTTAAAATTTCATACCAACTGGAACAACCAAACCATTTTGCCTAATTATTGTATCATGTAATATTCCAAAGTCTGAAACTAAACCTTCCCATCTTTCCGGTACATATATAAATTTACTACAAACACCCAAGACATTTGTTGCAAGTCCACCTTTCCTTGTTCGATATCTAGGCCAATTAGAAGCACTTGGTGTAACTGCTATGCAAGTCTCATCTAAAGTTCCTAAGCATCCCTAAAAGTTCACATAAAATTGAATCATAATTATATAAGTAATGTAAAGTATATCAGTTATCATATTTGTATGTTTTCTTTTCATTGAAAAATGTATTTATTACCTTAAACCATTTCTATCTTTCGTCGGTACAATCTGGAGGAACCGGTTCTGGTTTAACAAGCAAGTTACTTTACAGCCTTAAAACTACACCAACATTCTATGACAATACCTGTTAATTCTTTGTCTTGGTCTATAGAATCTAACCTGGATACTCCTATTTTTTGTGTGATATGCAAGTATATATATAAAAAAAAAAACATTGCAACTTGCTCCTTAATGGTCACTTGTTTAAGTTGTAATAATCCTTCCCATACTCATAAAATCTCCAAAGATGTGCAGACCAGTTTCTGCACACTCTTAGTTCCCATATACAATAAAAGTCACTTGTATATGTGATAAAGTCCAAAACACCCCTTGTTAACTCATGCCTAGATAAAGCTCTTTCATTTAAAGCTCTTCTTTCATAATTATTCCTCAAGATGAAATTGAAGAAAAAAACCCAAGCATTATACATGACTAAAATGTTAACATATATCTTCCACGAAATTAGATAATAAAATATGGACACATCATCCATTCCAACTATAAAAAAATAATTAAAAAATAAAAATTAAGTAAAATGACAATCTTAATAATGTATAGCACATTAGCATTATTTTATATAGGTAAAAACAGTTTTATTAACAACCAATCACAACACAACGTGTGCCAACATTACAAAAAGGAATTACACAAAATTCATATAGAAAATGCAACTTAGCCTCCTTGGCAAGCTTTTATGTAAGTGACCCATCCAATGCATTTAGATAATCTCAACGTTATGTAATACTAATGCATATGCAGTTCGTGTGTATCCAATATTTTTTGCTACCCAATTAAAGACAAATTAATAGACTCCGACACAAGGTATGTACGCACACCCATCACCTGGCAGTACTAGCAAACACCAAGACATCTTTTTGGATTCAAGATCCAACTTGACAAGGAGTACTAAAAATCATCCACCACCTTGTTACAGAGCACGTTAATTAGCATATCTTATGTCAAAACCAAATTTAAATACATATCAATTATCTGCTTCAGTATTTTATATGGAAATTTTGTTTTATGAGATTTTACATAAATAACCTAATAGGATACACACATCAAATTGAAATATGGAGGTTAATGCAAGAGGGGTTGATTAAAAATTTCAAACATATTACTATAATTTGTTGTATAAAAATTCACATCAAATTACAGACTAATATAGAAATTACAATTCACAAAATCATTACAATCGATTTAATAATGAAGGTATAGATAATATGCATAGAATTTAGATTCTATCTTGATTATACAAAAGAAACAACAATTAACAGCTTCTCTAATCCAACACGCGTGATCAAACGTGCAAAAAGGCAATCATGCATATTTATAAATAATTTTTTAGATCAATTTGGATAAATTTGTGGCAAGTTACGTTACTGAGTTGAATTTGGATTTAATAAATATTGATAACGTTATCCTATACCAATAATGCCTAAAAGAAAAGGTTGACCAGACTATATCTATTAATTCAAGCTGTAAAATTATCATCAAGCCATGATGACATGTTGAATTGTACGAACCCCTATCAGTTGTATAAGCTGAATTTGTGCAGTACAAATCATGGAGTTCTCACGAGCCAAACCAATGCATGTTTACAACAAGCCAATTGCAGTAGTTACATCACGCCCAAAATGGAATTCAAGTATTAAAACAAACTTTTCAGAAGTGTACAAACTGATAATGGAGTTATCTGAATTTTTTTTTTTTTTTTTATAGATGCTAAAAGGTTGTTATTAACAACTACATTTGTATATTTATATAGTATTTTATTGTCTTTTTTCTATTATGTTATATTATCTATCAAATTCTTTATTTTTCTAGTTTTTTTTCTTTTATCTCTTATTACAGCTGGTGAGTGTATGAATATCATTTTTTTTTTGGCAATAATAGACTTGTATACAGTTCAAGTTCTTAAAGATTTTGGTTCTTTTTGTTCAAGATTTTGTGTTTGAATCTTATTGAATGAAAAAGAATAAAACTATTCATTTAAAGAGGTTCATCCCACTTGACTGAAATTAATTTAGTCGAGATTTAAACTAACTTCCAAGCATTTAAGACCAAATACAAATAATGATCATGGGTACTTCCGTCCAAATTTCTTACACTCATAAGAAAATATTTCATGAATACAAAAAATGGGATAAAAAAAATTATCTCTAGGATTTTAAGATATACTTTTAGATAAGTGTATAGGAAAAAGACAAAAATAAATAAATAAAATAATACATACATATACATATATATATATAATATTTTGTACTATATTTATTATGTCCAAATAATAAAATTATACTAGTCTATCTAACTATACTTGTAAATTCTAACATGTTTGGTTTAGATTCAATTTTTTCACGATCAATTTTGAAATCACGTTGAAAATCAAAGTAATAAATAATTGTTTCTCCTCTTATAATTTCTCATAATAATTTTGGATCCTAAAATCAATTCTGGTAGCTATCCAAACATATTAGAAACCATGTTTGTAAGTGTTTAGTTCATGTTGAATTATTTAAAATTACATTGAAACATCAATAATATAATTATAGATTGATATCATGTTTATTGAATAATTGATTTTGATTTAAAATTGATTGAGTTAAAGAAAATTTATATATTAAATTATAAAAAATTATATATTAAATAATAAAAATTTATACAGAATTTTACAACTAATTTTGCAAACATTTACTCAAACACACATTATTCACTGAACCAGATCCTTTCCAACGATGGGAAAGCATGGATGACTTTGCTTCCTTAAAGGCCAAGTTGAGCAAGAAGAGTCTTCTAGGCATCATGGGAAGGGTCAATGATTGCAAACAGGGCATCATCATTCATCAAAGAGTAGGGTGAGTGACCATTTTATCTTTGCTACCATTTTCCATCGTAGGAGTTACAATAATCACCCAAACCCCTCTCTCCGGTAAATGTTAATTGTTAAGAACATTGAAAAAGTGAAGTCTATCATTGTTGTGCCCCCTTGTGGAAAATACTAACACAAGCATACTGTGAAATGTAATCATAATCTTACTTTAAAGCTTAGGGTCCATCATTCTCCTATGTCATTCTCTTTTAAGTCGTATAGGACTTCCCCAAAACATATTACTTAATATCTGTTAAAATAAATACTAACAATAAATTATAAAAAATATTAAAAATAATAATTTTTTTCATATAATGGCAAGAATAAGTTTGAACCTACGACTTTTTTCTTTTTCTTTATAAAAGAGGCTATTGTCCAATGAAACAAACAAAAGCACCTATCTATCATATGAATTTAAGACAACTCCTAGCAATAGATTTTCTTACACAGTTAAAAATTCTTATAATAGATTTATAATAAAACACAAAAAGAAATTATGAATATCTTTGTTTAATGAATTTGACTTATAATCTTATGCGTTCTTATAAAAAGAAACCATATTATATTACTACATCCTCTGTAGTTTCCGACAAGTCACAATTTGATTGGTTACTCCATTTTATTCAAGTCATTCGTGCATTCTGTGTTTCATTTTTGGCACAGTATAGCAGAGTTCTTATAAAAATTGTATTAAAAAGTATTAGTAATCCTCTTCATTATTTAATTTATATGTGCCCATAACAAAAAAGCAGTAACAGAATTTGGAATAGCTAAGTTGAGAAAGGAGTGCAGTGTCCCGTTGAGGTTACGCAAAGGCATAAAAACCATTGTAATCCAAACATCCTTTTCTCTTTCTTTGTTTTCTGTGTTTTTCACTTTCTTTTCAACTAGCATTCATCCCGTGCAAGCACGGGCTATTTTTTCGTATTACTGCTGAATTTGTTCTATTTATCTATGTTTGCATTACTACTAGCTTCAACAAATGAGAATGAAGACAAAATGTGTGGACAAAAGAGAGATGAGAAGGAAGAAGATAAAATGAGGTGACACTATCATGGTAATGATATCAACCATCCAAGTTGTGGAGGGAGACAGGATAGAGGAAGATGGGAAGAGCAAGAAAAAAAGTTTATATCACAATAATAAAAAAAAGATAATAAGAGAAAAGAAGAACAAGAGAAGGGAGAAGAGGTGATGCACATAAAAATAAAAAAAAAGGTTCCTCCCATCACAAATTGTTCCCTTAAAATTTGGTAACACCTTCACCCATAACAATGTTTTCATTACTCAAAAACACTAAAAACTTAATGTAAACAATTACTATCACTTTGCTTCCTATCCTTTTAATAACACAGACACTTTCTCCTTTCTTTGATGAATACTTTTCACTTCGCATCCACGACCAACACAACTCCTAATGGTTTACTTATATGCAAGATAAATAATTTATACATAAAATATTAGAAAATATAGAATATAAGAATTTTACTAAAGAGAAGTCAAACGCGTCCTTAAAATACGTAGTAGTAGAACTATATATATATAAAAAAAAAAAGTTAAATTAACGCTACCTCATAACTAGACTCAAAATTTAATTATTATCATAAACTAGTCGATTGAAGTAACCAAACTCACGACTGCCATGTACTTAGGTATTAGCCACCTCTCAACTAAATTATTAAATTAATCTCTAAAAGTATAACTATTATTTATTTTAATTTTATAGTTACAAAATAAAATTTTAATTCTTCAAATTAAAAATTATTAATTATTTTAGTATTTAATATTAAGAATTTATAAATTTGATATTCGAAGTTGACAATTAGAAGAATTTCAGTTTTCAATTTGATGTCAATTAATCAATTTAGGCTTCTTTGAAACAGAATAAAGGTGGACTCCATATATTGTTTATTAAAAGGTGGAATCCCTATATATTACATTATATTATATTATGTATATGAGATTTGTGTAATAAAATAATTAAATTACTTTTTATTTATTATATATTTCTCTCTTTTACGAAGGATAACTTTGAACTCACAATTATAACAAGAAGAAACTAAATTTTTATAATTTTTAAACCTAAATTAGTCGATATCTATAATTTCATATATTAATTTAATATATTTCTCGTCTTCCTTCTTAGTGAATATCTAAGTCTTAATTAGATAATAACACAAACAACACATAAAAAATTATATCTAGATTTTATGTTCTTTTTAAATTCTTAAAAATAATTACTAAATTATTTTACCACAACCCTAAAAATTTTCACAGGGACATCTAGCACGTAAATTCCAAACACGTGTAAGAACAGTCTGTCCACTCACACGTGTGACATTGCCAACTGTACGCACCGCTTCCAAAAGCAAGGACCACTTTACACGTGGCGGTTGTATCCAAGTCATCATAATCTTTTAAAGTAAGGAACAGTTTGGTTTATCTTCAATCACAAAAAAATCGGTTTCATATAAATTTTTAAGAAATAACATAATTACTTTTATTTAAAGATAAAATAAAATAATCTTTAAAATATAATTATATTCTTTAAAAAATTAAAATTAAAATTCAAAATTAATTTTACTCATAAAATTAAAATTATATACTCTTGTTAAAAATAATTTAAGAGCTTTAAATATTAACAATAGACTAGAGTTAATGGGTAATGTAAATTTTCTTTGCCATAAATGTGATTCTACTGCAATATAAACGCGTTGTTGTATACAAGACATGTACCTATTAAATTCTAATAACCTAAATATTTTAACTTAAAAAACTATAAGTATTTACCATGTTGATATTTTTAGACCATAAACACATTAATGTTTAGAATATTAAATATATGTTTAGTTTATTTTTTAGAAAATTATTTTCAAAATAATTAATATGACATATTATTCTTAAAAATTAACATACGTCAATAACAATTTAAAATCTAATTTAAACAATTATTTTATTGAATAGAAAATAAAATTACTTTTCAAATATACATAAAAATATTTTTTTAAAATTTTAAATTTTTACTAAAAGTAAATTATACCAACAATTATTGAAAAAATTGAGTTTTTAGCCGTAAAAAATCTAATCGTATTCATCTCGTAATAATTCCTTTTCATTTCTAAAATTTTCGAAAAGACAAGCATGCAATGTAAGGAATGATTTTTCCCCACCATCTTAGCATTTATGAAAGAGGTTATAATATTGCAATAGATTAAGATTGGTTATATTTATTTTTATTTCCTGCTTTGATTTTTTTATTTTATTTTTAACTATATTAATGTCTCTTAATTTTTATTTTTAAAAATTTGTATAGAAAATATATTTTTTTCTATTTAATTTATAAATTTTTTTAAAAATTAAAAAAATATTTAAAATTTATAATTAAAATTAAAAACAGATAATATTTTCTAAAAATAAACAAACTCGAAAATTTTCAATTCAAGGATATGATATGCGTGGCCTTATTATTATTTTTGCTTAATAAAAACAAATTTGGAGAATTTCGTACATATTCAAAATTTACCCAATCACAACGGTCGCGATGCCTGTCCCAAGATCAATCCTGACCGTTGGATCAGGTCGACCTTTAAGCCATGTTGCTCGAAACATAAGCTCTCTTTCTCCGTTGACAGTGTAAAATAATGCCTTTTACAGAGAGAATCTTCATCTTCGAGACAGTGAGTCTGACACATTATCTTCCATTTCTATAGAGAGAGAATGGTTGAAACTTGGAAGTTTGATTTTTGAATTGTGGGTGTGAACTGTGAAGTGAAGTGAATACTTTTATATTGCACATCTTGTGTGTATCACTTTGTAGTTAAGCTTGATCACTTCTTAGGCTTAGCTGGAGTTTTTTTTTTTGTTTTTTTATTGTTATTATTATATAGCTTTTTATTTCAGACTTTTTTTTATCATCTTTGACTCTAGGTGAAAGATTCTTCTGAATTCTTCACTTTTTTTGAATATTATTATTATTAAACGAGATTTTGAGCGTTTTGTGTCTGTTTCTCAATTATGAAGCAGAAACCGTTTCTGGGTGTCTCTGATTCTGAGGAAACTGTTTCTGGTTAGAGGTGTTAATATCTTTTGAGCATGAAAGACGCGGTTTTGCGGAAGATCAGGCTTCGTCTAATTGCTGAATTTGGAAGCATTACATTTACATGAGTTAATATTGTTGAAAGTTGTCAAAGCAAAGTCTTGGGGTGGTTGGTTGGTGATCCTTTGAGGCATTTCTATACCACTACATTAGTGTGTGTCTGAGTCAGAGTTAGAGTGTGAGTATTTTTTGTGAAGTTTGAAGATTAAGCCACAGCAATTTGCTTTCTCAGTTATCCATTCTTAAAAGGTTGGTTGGTTGGTTCTATATATATATGTATATTTTATTTTTGGGTTTGTTGATTTGATTTGATCTCATACTTCTGGAAAGAAAAGTAGTGTTCTTTTGCTTCCTTTTTTTTTTTCTTCTAATTTTTGATTTTGGGAATGTTAGATTTTGTCTCTAACTATTTTGGGCTTTACAGAAGCATTGGAGATTGGAGGACAAGGCTGTTTTGTGGATCATCCAATGGCTTTCAACAAGATAAACTCTTGGAATATCAAGCAAGTCAACTTGATTTGAGGTATATGTTATATATTTGTTTTTAAAAAATTATATATATATTTTTTCTGGTGATGGTTCGTTGTACGAACTAGCGTGTATACAACTGTAGACAGAGACTTGTGTCTTCCCTTCAAAGGAAAGCCTCTCCCTTTCTCATACCAGTAACCCCATTTATGAGGAGAAAGATGGGAAACACACAGCTAAGAAAGACTTCTACTTTCCTCACTCTCTCTAGAACAATCCTTGACCGTCGATATGGGTCAGAATCTACCTGACTAAGCTCTCTCTTATTTGTAGATTCATCTTTGACACTCACTACAAGAACTCTTTTCTATCATGGTTGAAAAGTAAAGTTGTGGTTTTGTTTCTTATTGACCAATATACCCCTGGAAAGGATACCATATTACATTTGTGCATGTGTTAGGTGTGTCTTTTGGAGGGGTATTTTTGGATTTGTGTCTGAAATATCTGCCGACGGCTTCTTTATCATTTGCCACTAAAAGTATTTTCCTTCACTTTCATTAACAACAATATTTCATCTACCATGGTTTAGTTGTATTAATGACAATGTTTAATTTTTATTATTTCAAATTTAATTTGTGCTTATAATTTTCCAAGGGCATTGAATGCTCACTCTTGCTAAAGTGAGAGAAAAGACCAGTGGGGCATGTTTTGGTACTTCAGTTTTGTTGGTCGAGTCATGCTTTCAGTAAACAAGCTTTGTGTGATCATAGGAGATTCTCGAAGTTGTTGGGGGGGGTATTGGGGTGGTTGTATTTTTGTGCCTCAGAGTTTTCTATTGGAGTCTTAATTTATAATTTACGGATTGTATGATTGCAACTGCTCCACCACAGCCTTTTAATTTTCTATGCCTGGTATCATTTTTCTATTTACCATTTGGCATCTGGGGCATTTCTTTGAAGGCTCGATTTTCTTGTGTTCCATTTGTGGCAGCTAATAATCGATTCTGCGCCTACCAAACTGAAATCATGGTGGAAGATGGCGATGAGGTTGCAGTTCATGCACGTTCCACAGAAGACTGGTTGTTGCATGCACAGGAACTTGTTCCTGTTGTCCTTGATAAGGCAAGAGAGGTTAAGGGATTTGCTGTTAGATGGAAGATGATCATTGCGAAATTGGAACAGATCCCTTCGCGATTATCAGATTTGTCAAGCCATCCGTGCTTCTCAAAGAATGCTCTTTGCAAGGAGCAGTTGCAGGCTGTTTCAAAGACACTTGGGGAAGCAATTGAATTGGCTGAGTTGTGTATGAAGCAGAAGTATGAGGGTAAGCTTCAGATGCAGAGTGATCTAGATGCATTGGCTGGGAAGCTTGATTTGAATTTGAGGGATTGTGGGCTTTTGATCAAGACTGGTGTGCTTGGTGAGGCTACTTTACCATTGGCTGTGTCTAGTTCTGTGGCAGAATCAGATGTTGCAACACACAACAACATAAGGGAATTGCTGGCGCGCCTTCAGATCGGGCACTTGGAAGCAAAGCATAGAGCTTTAGACAGTGTTGTTGAGGTCATGAAAGAAGATGAAAAGAATGTTTTAGCTGTTCTTGGTCGGAGCAACATTGCTGCTTTGGTTCAATTGCTTACAGCTACCTCTCCCAGGATAAGAGAGAAAACAGTAACTGTTATATGCTTGCTTGCAGAATCTGGTAGCTGCGAAAATTGGCTAGTTTCTGAAGGAGTTCTGCCACCTCTTATAAGGCTTGTTGAATCTGGCAGTGCAGTGGGGAAGGAGAAGGCCACAATATCCCTTCAGAGGTTGTCGATGTCAGCCGAAACAGCTCGATCAATCGTGGGACATGGCGGGGTTCATCCATTGGTTGAACTTTGTCAAACTGGTGACTCTGTGTCACAGGCTGCGGCTGCGTGTACTCTGAAGAATATATCAGCTGTGCCTGAGGTTAGACAAGCTTTGGCTGAAGAAGGGATTGTGAGGGTAATGATCAATCTGCTTAACTGTGGAATTCTGTTAGGTTCCAAAGAGCATGCTGCAGAATGCTTGCAAAACCTCACTGCAAGCAATGAGAATCTAAGGAGGAGTGTCATATCAGAAGGTGGTGTTAGGAGTCTTCTGGCTTATCTTGATGGTCCACTTCCTCAAGAATCTGCAGTTGGAGCATTGAGAAATCTTGTTGGATCAGTTCCTGAGGAATCATTGGTCTCCCTTGGTTTGATCCCCTGTTTGGTTCACGTGTTGAAGTCTGGATCCCTAGGTGCTCAGCAAGCAGCTGCGGCTGCAATATGCCGTGTTTGCAGCCCCACAGACATGAAGAAAATGGTTGGTGAAGCTGGCTGCATCCCTCTCCTAGTGAACATGCTTGGGGCCAAGTCAAGCAGTGCTAGAGAGGTTGCTGCTCAAGCAATTGCAAGCTTGATGGTGGTGTCTCAGAATCGGAGAGAAGTTAAGAAGGATGATAAAAGTGTGCCAAGCTTGGTTCAGTTGCTTGATCCAAGTCCTCAGAACACAGCAAAAAAATATGCAGTTTCTTGCCTTGGATCACTTTCTTCAAGTAAGAAATGTAAGAAGCTAATGATCTCATATGGGGCAATTGGCTATTTGAAGAAACTTACTGAGATGGACATTCCAGGAGCTAAGAAGCTGCATGAGCGGTTAGAAAGAGGGAAGTTAAGAAGTTTGTTTAGCAAGAAATAGAGAAAAAAATTGTTAACTTTCTTTTTGTTTGTATCAAGAAGCAAAATGCTAAAGTTGCAAACTGTAATGAACAAGTTTGCTAATCAATGTTAAATTATATTATAAATATTTAAATTTGTGTACTGTCTCACACATGCTCGTTTTCTTCTGAAGAATTCTTATGGGAGTTCGTATAAGTTAAATCTACTAGTTTTGCTGTAATTTGAACTATTTTAATCAAGTGAAAAATTTTAAACTCAAGATGATTGATTCTCTTTTGTCTTCATGCAGAGTTTTTCTTCTCTTTTTGTTATTCATTGCTCACTTTGTGAATCTATATAATGATTGTGATCAATGTTGGATTATATTATAATTATTAAACTTTATGACTCCTGACTGTGTGGATGTTGTATTCATCTAAATTAGGCACTTGAAGACTGTTTGATGATTCCCTTTGGATGCCAACATGTGCAAAAGTTAAAACCTCGGATATCCATCCACCTTTATATTAAATAAACAAGCAGTGATTTTTTTATTTATTTTTTGTTGTGCATTTTGTTAATGAGAAACAACGGTTCTACAAAAACTTCAAAGTACCAAAAGTGCACTAAAGCTATTAATGGGATCAGAATAAGCAAGAGATGTAAAAGAGCAAGAACATAGGCAGCTTTGATGAAAATATGTAATATTTGTAATGTTTTCTTTTTCTTTTTTGGATTAATGGTGTTTTAGTTCTTTAAAAAGTTCTGAATTTGATTTTAGTGGTTGTCTTTTAAAACTTTGGTTTTAATTCCTGTGTTTTAAAAAACATTTAAACTTCGATCTGTGTATAGGAGGAAAAATTAAAAATAAAAGGTTAGTTTTAATGACTAAAACTTAGATATTTTTAAAAATAATTAAGACAAACATTATTGATTTAAAAATTAAAGTTTTAGAAAGTAAAAAACCGCACTCACCTTTTCTAGCTTAAGGACTCTTACCTTCCAGCAATTCAAGTATTTTATAATTTTGATCTGTTGTTCGGTTAGGATTCCTTTATAAGAAAGAAAATATGTTTGAAAAAATATGTTAGAATTTTACCTTTCCCCCTTAGTATAATACGTAATAAATAACTAATCTTTTTTATTTCCCTTTTTTATTCCTTTTTGAACAAAAAAAATTCTGGCTTTAGATTTTAAATGTTTTCCTTTTAATTTCAAAACCTAATTAGACAAACTCTTTCTACTCTTCTTTTTTGCAAAAAAAAAAAAATTGTGATATTCAAAAATAGAATGCTAATACGACCTATAAATATTATAGTCATTCCAAGTTACTTTAGTACTAGCTTACTTTTTTAACTAATTTAAAATTTTCAATGCATTTTAAATAGGAATTAAGTTATATTTAAAAAAATTAATTTTATTGGGGATGGTAAATTTTTAGAAATGACAATGAACAAAATCTAAGTAGGATATTATAATATGTATTTGTATATTGTTTGAAAAAAATTACTCATTCTCTGTCTCATGTTTACACGTGTAGAATCTTTAAATCTCCATTTATGTACTCACTTAATAATACTTATATAGTTGTATTTGTATTCATTGCTTACATTTTACTTTTAAAATATAAAATTAATTAAAAAATTGCTATAATTGATTTTTAAAAAAATCTTAAATTATTCAAATATAATCATACTATATTAGAATATAATCATTTAACATAATCATTAAATATAATGTTATAATATTTTAAATTGATTAAATCTAACAATTTTTTTTTAAAATAATTAACTCTTAAACTTCGATGTCATACGTTGATACTATTTAAGACTTGTCAAAACACTAATTAATTTATAGTTATATGTAATATTTTTTATTTGTTTAAATAAGTTATGAATAAAAAATTAAATTAATTTAATAGTATAAAAAATAATCAAAATTAAAATAATTAATATTTTTATAAAAAAATACAAAAATTATTAAATACCATTACTTACATTTTCATCAAAATATTTTTTATAGAATATTT
>JAMLFT010005809.1:0-16966 GCA_026544285.1 Pachyrhizus erosus
TTAACAAATATTTTATCCTATTCACTTTTATTTTAGAATAATTTTAATATATTTTTAATTCCTAAAATTTAAGACACTTAGTTTTGGTTTTTAATTAAATTTTTTAAAATTTTTTAAATTTCTGAAATGTTATTTTAATAAATTTGAGAGACTAAAAAGAGTAGAGTTTTAATTCTAAGTTAAGAACTAAGAATTTAAAGAATTAAAAAATTTTATTGAGAGATCAAAATTAAAAATATTCCAAATTTTAAAGACTAAATATATTTAAATTTTTTAAAATGATTATTGATGCTAATTTTTTTTAAAGTAGATAGTTCTCCCACTAATAATTTTTAGAAATGCTCGTCTGTTTCTAAATATAAAATATTATTTTAAAATTTCTTTGTTCGTTTTTATAGGATTGTTTGTAATTATTTAATACATTAATTATTTTTGTATTAAATTATTCTTAATTATTTTAATCCATAAATAATTAATATTATAAATGGTCTCTTTCTCACTTTTATGAGATCGAGTAATTGAAGAGTTTAATTTTAAAAGTTAAAACTCTATTACTATTATTATCAGTTCATACATTAATTATTTAAAGACAATTTTAGAAAAATATTATAATTATATGAATTTATTGTTAATAATTAAATTAAAAACTTTTTTAATAATTATAATTTAATTATCAATATTTTATATTTATGGATAGAAGAAATATATTAATATCAATGTAAATTATTCTCTTTGATTTTGAATATAAGTAATAAAAATATCTTATTTTTTGTTTTAAATATAAATAAATTTCAACTCATTTTATTTTATTTTAAAATATTATCTTTAAAATATTTTTTATTTAATAGAGATTTTATTTTAAAAGACTTTTCTATGTTTGATATAAGTTTTAATGAAGAATAATTTTAAAATAAATAAATTAAAATTAATAAAATTTATTAAAGTTAACTAATTTTTTAATAAGTGTAAAATATTTTTTCCTTATAATAGAGATCAAAAGAGTAACCTCATAATAGACTTTTTCATATACATTCACACACATTTCTGATGGTTTTGTGATTATAAAATTTAATTTTAGGTTTGTATCTTTCTAGTCTTGAACTTTTTAAGATTTGCATTTTATGTTCTTGATTTTTTTTGGATTAATATTCTTTAATTTATTTTTTTAGTCTCTTAATTCTTTTTCCTAAAAACTTAGAAGTAAGGATGAAAAAAATAATTAGAGACTAAGATTAATAAAAAAATTAAATATTAAAAATAAAAAATTATAAAATATGTAGAAAAAAATATGACACCATTTAATTGTTTAACAATATTAATTTCCTTAGAAGCATATAAATAGCAATGTGAATTAACAATTACTGAACTTATAGTTAGTTGAAAAAGAGTAGCCTCTTTTCCAAAACTTTTATTTCCTGAAAAAAAAAATCCTAAATCTTAAATTAAAAAGTTTTGAAAGTACTGGACTGAAAAATAATTAACGACTTGGGGGATAAATAAATTGGATTGGTCCTACTCTTGAGAATTGCACGATGTGCATCATGCCATTAATAATGTCTCCTTCTTCAGTTGCCTTTTTGGTAAACGACAATGCTTTCTCTATTATCATATCAAAATAGAAACACATTGAAATTGTAAACAATGAATGGATATGTGAAATTATTTATTAGGTTATGGCCAATTCGGGGGCTTTTTTACATTTCAGGTACACTTTCAATTTTTTTTTTACTGGAATGGTTTTTTTTTTTTAATTTTTTTTAGCATAGTAACCCATATCTTGTACTAGTATTGAGTTTATAATCTATAATTGTTTATACTATTACTTTTTTCAAAGTACTTTTTAATTATTTTAAATTTTATAGAAATATATATTAATAGATTTGTATATAAATGTATAAAAGTCATGATTTTTAAAATAAAAAATGTATTTTGTTTTCACTTTTTATTTTTAATTGTCAAATAAAATTATTATTATTTATAATAACTAGTGTTTAAATTTGTGCTTCATTTATGATATTCTAAATTTTAATTTTTAAATATATTTTCATATTAGAAAATTTTAATAAAAAGTATGATTTATTATTTTTAATTTTGAAAAAAATTAAAGTTAAAACAAAATAATAATTTTTTATTAAATGTAAAAATAAAAAAATCTCACCAAACTAGCTGGACTTCAAACATTTCCTTCTTAATTATTGTCGTTGTCATTTATTTAATAAATTGTATAAATTATTAGGACATTTGATAGAGAGTGAGTTCTTCATGAACACTTTAAAAGTATTCTCATTTTCAATTTTTCATTATTAAATATTGGAAATGGGATAATGAATTTTAATGGTTTTAATATTAGTTTGTTTCACTTATGGCTTTCATAAATTGAGTATTATATATTTAATTATTATATTTATGATTCTTAATATTTTTAATGAGTCAGTGAAAAATCATCATTTTGTAATTAATATATTCTATCTATTACAGTAAATTGTTCAATACTAATGAAATTCAATCATTGAAAATTCTTCAAAAATTTGTATTTATTCTTTTACAGAATACAGGTGACCTTGGCTGTTAACATATTTAAAATATTTAATATATAAATTATTGATAAAAAAATATTTACACATATAGTTAAAATACGTTATCGTAATGTAAAGTATTGTAATATTTTAAATGTATAGTATTTTAATTATTTCGTTTCACACCAGCATTCTTTTTCATAGATAATAATTTTAAACTATCATCCTTTCATCTTCGTCTCTTTTAGCTTTGTATATAAATTAAGTTCTAGTAGTTTTTATTTTTTAAAAAACCAACAATGATTTAAAGTAATACTATCACAATTTAAATTATTTATCATAAATATAAAATATAATTATATATTCAAAATATTTTCTTATATTAGTTATAATTTTTAATTATAGTGAAATTTATGTATTCAAAATATTTATTTATTATAAATTTAAATTATGTAAATATTTTTTTATGCCACCTATGAGCAAAAAATACTAGTTATATTAATTTTCTAATAATATCAAATGTGTATAATAGAAAAATATTTAAATTTTAAAACTCAACAACACATAAAATATTTCAAATCTTTAACTTATCAAATATTTTTTAATATTAAATGGATTTGTTTAGGTCAAACATATTTGTTGATTTTGAATTTTTTGTTTCTGAAGTCAAACTACAGTCAATGAAGTTTGTTGAAAAAATAAGATACACCTTTGTCCGCAGAATGTACCTTAAATGCACATGGAATTGGAAACACCACTCGTCTCATCTATTTAATCACACTTTCAAACTCACCCACAGACACTGTCTCTAATTTCATAGGCATTGTTTATCCATCTCTGCACTTGTTTTTCATTTCATATTCCAACTTTTTCCATGGTATTCAATTATCGTACTGGTCAAAAACACAAGACCAACTTCACCAATGTCACACCCTGTTTCTACCGTGACCTACGTTAACTCAAATATCTCTGGACGCTAATTACAAGTTAATGTCAATTTAGTTTTTTTCGCGTTCGATCGTTACAGGAGATAAACCCATTTGTTTTGCCGTTTAAAAGAAACATTTCTCACATGAGTTCATTTATAGGGTGTGAATTTAAGGTAGTTTAACTGGAAATCCTCTAGTGCCCACATTTTTTCCAACAGCGGTGCCAATCAATGCTGTTGAAGTGTTCCGACGAGAGTTGGAGAAACAATAAATGCAGCTTGAGTTCGAGAATGAGAAAATCAGGAGGGAAATAATCACCAGCAAGATGACGAAAGTTGAAGGAGGAGCTCAAGAAGGAAATGGTGTCAAAGAGTGTCAATGAAAGGACTCCAGGGAATCTTTGATCTATTTTAATGAAACAACAAGAACGAACTGGGGTTATACCCAAAATAACAACATATTTGTCTGGTCACAACCACAGGTAAACCCCCAAGTTAATATCACACAATCTTATACTACTTGTACGCAGAGAGATCAAGTGTTTAGTTTTGTTTAATTTTTTGTCCCTTTCTCTACAGCTCTATTTTCTAACCTTTATAAAATAAGAAAAATTCTGACTGATGCAAGATGTCCAAGTCGAAAGTCGATGACGAGTTCAACTATGTTAGTGATTTTGAAAGTTTCAGAGAGGAAAATCGTTCCTTTTATTGTAGACTAAAATTTCACGGAATTTGCTTGATTGTGTTTTGATATTTTCTTTTTAAAACTATTTTGTAAACAAATTTTGAAAAACAGTTTTTCCTGATAAAATAAGAAAAAAAAAACAGTTGTTTTATCTGTATTCAATTGAAAACAAATTTGAAGATGAGAAATAGAAAATCTTATTTGGTAAATTTATTTTCAGAATATATTTTCTGATTACCTAGTTTTCATGTTTCCTACTTTTCGAAATTAAAAAAGAAAAAGTGAAAACAGAAACAACTGTATATGTTTGGATAAACTTTTCAATAAATAATTATAGGAAAATAAATAGAAAAAGTAAATTAAGTTATTCTTCATCCTATTTATTTAACTACTAAAAATGCAACAATGCATTCATTTTCTTTATGGTATACTTGCATTACTGTAATTTACTGCCAATGGATGTGATCAAAGTAAGTATATATTATGAATAAATCTTAAGTAGATGATGAAGTCAATATATAGAAGTTGAAGCTCTTAATTGGCCAATGAACACATACTATTTTCTTTATCCCATTGCAGGCTAAGCCAGATGGTGATCATTATGGTGCAAAGCACAAAGCAGTGAGACATCCTACAATTGATGACAACGAGCATTCTCCGTGCATTTTTCTAAAGAAACCCAAGCAGGGCTGTAGTTGCTACTTATGCCAGGTTGCTGCGACAAGATTGAAAGGGTCGAATAAGCATTTTAAGGGAAAAAAGCACAGGGCTAATGAGAACTCCAAAAGTATTAAATCAATTTGAATAACTTCGATTTTGGGAAGGAAATTAGAGACAACAAACATCAACAAGAGGCCCAAAAGCAAACCCGAATGTCCAGCTGGTTGAAAGATTTCAACTTTTAGAACGTTGTCTTTTCTGTTATTCTGCTTTAGTATTTTCTACTCTATAATATACTGTTCCAAAAAGCTTCCTTTATTCCTGTTCTTGCCACCGATAAGGCGATCAAGAAAACCTATTTCGTAATTACCCTTTAGCTATGTTGGGAAATGTAATAAAGAAATTAGCTTGAGCCTATCCCGAATAGTAGTGTATCATTAGGTTTATCTATGTATCGGCTAATAAATTGAGCAAAGAATCTATCAGAAAGTCACCATTATGTGATTGTAGATGCTAACCTTTCTATTCACACTCGATAGTCATGACGTTTAGATTCCCCAAGGTAAGCGCATTAATTCCAGTGCAAACATAAAGCCATTTTAAAAGGCAATGAAGATACCAATGATGGGTGATGAGTTATTGTTGTAAGAAGCTGAAGTAGCTTTAAATTCTTAGGATCACTTCACTACAAGGAATGTCACTTTTAGTGATAGATAGAGTCACTATACACATAGCCAAGAACAGTAAAACACCACAAAACTTTTACTTCAACAAAAAAATCAAGAATGATCAAAGGAGTAAAGTAAAAACAGATTAAAGAAACAGGAATAACAAGGAAAAACAACATTAAGATTTTACATGATTCAATTAGGGTAATATATTCTAACCTACATCCACGGCAGCCACTATAATTGGTATTAATCTCTCTTTTTGTGAGTAAAAAACTCTCTTTCAACTCAGTTACAGAATTTTTCTCACAAGGATACAAGAGAAATTACAAAGAGACTCTGGCTAGTTTAACATGTGGTTGTTTAAAATGTTGACTGTACCAATATCAGTAATTTTGTTGTCCTTCATTGTGCAATGGCATGGAGAAGCCCATCCAATCACAGATATGAATCCAAACCTTATAAGATAGTGTATAAGATAGTGGGCAATTAAAGAAAAGATAGTTAATGTCTTCCTAATTCTGAAAACAAAAAACACAGCACAAATCATGAGATTCTGATATGACTCCCCAACGTTGAAGCTGTATCCGAATTGGTAGACGATTTTCAAGTGACCTCCATTTAAAGTTAAGAATTTTTTAAGGAACACAGTAGTTTAATTATCTAATCTGACGTCATAAGCTTTAAATGCTTTGAAAGAACATTTAAGTTTTTCTGTCGTTGACATTATTTAATATTCAATTAACCACCTAAAATAGTAAATTTCAATTATGCATTATCCAAATATTGAATTACTAAAGCAGCCAAATAATACCTTTTAGATTGTACGCATCTTATTCAAGAAGTTGAATACTTTCATGAATATGACATAGTTGGACACACTAAGAGCAACAATGGAAGATTAAAATAACAATTAACAACGAATTATATATTATATATTTGCTTGGGCAGAATAAAAGATAGATAAAAAATAGTTATAAATTACCTATTAAATAGTTTTGGATGGGAACATTTAGAAATCTTTAATTATGAATTAGCTAGGAAATAATTGTTAAATTAATATAGATATAGGATACTTTTAGCTATACATCAGCTACAAAATTGTTATGGAAATAACCTAGTTATATAGCTAGATCAAATAAAATTGAACAATATATAATTACAAATTAGCTAGAAAATAACTACAAACTTTTAAAATTAACCATAAATTATCTAGGATTATTTTTCCTAGTTAGTTAGCTATTTGTTTCATGCTACCATCAATATTGTAGTAATTTTGAAGCTAATTGTAGTTAATTCTTTTTACTAGAGATCATCTACAAATTAGCTACTAATTTTATTATAATTAATTTAAAAAATTCTTGAGTAAAAAAATATAAGTAAAGTATCATCACCATAAAAATTTATTAAATACTTAGGTAGATTACGAAAATAAATTTAAAAATTGAAATGTAAATAGTGTAAGAGATTCAATTGCAAGAAAGAAGAATTGATTGTGCTTTTTATCAAACATGTGATATGCGATAAGTGATCAACATTAAAATTAGAGTTTAATAGTAACCAATCATTTTTTACCTATTCATAGGTACAATAAATATGGGATGTCCCTCTTTAAATGTGATCACTGCAGTTTAGCTTCATCAAATTGTCATTTCATGCAATTATAATAATTATATTTAATTAAGTAATCATTATTATCAACCAACAAATATTTTAACCTTAATTCCTTAAGCACAAGAATCTAAGTTTCTTGACTTAGCCACTAACTTCTTGATTCGTGTAACTAAGTGATCAATATTAAGGTTAGAGTTTAATAGTAACAGATCATTTTTACCTATCCATAGGTATAATAAATATGGGTTGTCCCTCTTTAGTTCACAATTTAATTGAATTGCAATTAAACATGTAAAATGATGCAATTAGATAATCAAGCTAAAAACAAACATTAAGCATAAAAGAGAATAATAATAATCCTTTATTGAATAACAAAAAATTAATTACATAAAATTGAAAAAAATTACATTAAATCTCAATGAATGATGAAATTAGCTACTCATAACTAAAAGGAAAGAAGATTCTGATGAAAAGATTGCTCGAGAAAAATCTATAAGCATAGAAGTTGCAACCAACTTTTTTTGACCTAGACTTTCTAGTACAAAGGTTTGAAATTCGTTCTCTATGCTGTAAGTTTCTTTTTATATTCCTGAGTCTTTAAATCTAAGCTTTATATGTCAACTGTAGAGGTTCGTTTAAGCAAATTCAAATGGTCTTGTTTAAGCAAGAATAAAGACAAATATTATTTTTCAACACAATCTTGCTTAAATGAACTTAAGTGACCTTATTTAAGTGAACACAAAGGCAATTTCCTGGTTTGGATTTTTTCCTAATTGATTATTGAGTACCTTTCCTTAAAAATATTAAAACAAAAAGGATCAAGTGCTAAAATAAATAAAACAAGACTTTTATTTTGAAATCTTTATTTTTCTACTTTTATGAAAATTTGAGTACAATCAATACCTAAAAACATAAGAGATATTAAATAATTGTATCTAAATATTATAATTTTATAAGTATAAATAACAATTATATAAAAAAAGTAGTTTTTGAAAAGCTAAATTAAATTACATTTTTCTAATTGAATTTCTGTTAGGAAAACCAAAATTTTTACTTAGACATGATGAAATATAAAAAAAATAGATGTCTGAATTTAGGTCACTCAGTTTTCTTATAAAATTTTATGGTATCAAATGAATGAAAAAAAGTCCCTATGTTTAAAAACATAAATTCTCAATAACTCGTTTTTACATACTATTTTTACAGAATCACAAATTTGTAAAACACTACAAACTGTAGAGTCGCGTTTATCAGAGTACAACAGTCAAATTGAAACGTCATTATCAACCTCCTTTCTTAATGTTGTTAAGTGATTTTTGAGCTCATGTTTAGCTATTCGATTGTAGAGTCCAACCCAACTAGACAGAACTCATTTTCATGCACTACACAAAATGTTATTGCAATCATACTCCGGTATGTTCAAGTAGATTTTCATCTAGACAACAAGCACATAGAATCTCATGTCTTATTCTCACAACAACCATCTCATAATTTCATGTATCAACCATAAAAAATCATGCTTCCGATTAATGAAACTATATTGCCATAGATTCATACAAACAAAATAGAGAGAATACGGCCAACTTTCCTTACTTGTCTCAAGTCCAACTTAACAGAAACGTTCTTGAGAGAAAAGTGTGATCTTTTGAGTTCTTTGATTCCCAAGCTTTGAGGACTAGAATGGTCATTTTATCAAAGGATAAGTGAGGGAAAATAGGTAAATGGCAAAAAATGTGCGGAACCTAGTTCCCAAGTTTTTACATAAATACAAATTGCCTTCCCCCATGAACCTCTAGGATGGCTGGCCATGTTGTAGAAAACCGTGGTCCAATGTGATTTTCTAAGTACATGTTAAGTTCACGGTGTAAGAAAAGTGATTATAACTAATACAATTAGGATTTGATACTTGGTTAAGGATTTAGTTTGATTTCAACTAGAAATTTCAAGACAACTTTCCTTGGTTCTATGAGGCATAGACGAGAAACATAGAGGAACTAACTAGGAAGAATTTAATTTAATTTGGTGTTAAGTGATGATAAAATTTAAGCTTAAGAATTTTCTCTCTCTAGGAAATAAGGAATATTTAGCAAAAACTAAATCCAATAAATTCTTGATACCAAAACTTTAAATCATGAGTATGTGACTCATTAAAATATCTCAGTTGGTCTCTGGAATATTTCTGAGAAGTTTAGAACATTTCTATTACTCCTAATTTGTGTGAAATTGAATTACGAATCCATTAAAATAAATAATTTATTTTAATAAAAGAAAATATGAATTCTTAAAACTTCTTATATGAATTAATTATAATAAATAGTAATTAATTACAATGAATTCCTTACAAAATTTAATTGTTTGCTCACTTTTATATTAATTACGTACATTATCAGTTTACAATATAGTCTTAATTTATGTAGGATTTTTCATTGAAACTCAGGCAGAAAAGAATAAATTTTTAATTAAATCATAAATTTGAATTTAATTTTCTCTTTTAAATTATTTTCAATCATTTAATTGTTTATTATAAAAGACAGTTCATAACAGCCAACAAAAAATACTCAAGATCACTAGAGACAAAACCACCAAGGTCCATAGTATATGTATCATTTGGAAGCATGGGAACTACCACAGCTAAACAAGCCCCAATAGGCTAACAAATATGTGTATCATTCGATGATGGGTATGGGTAAATAATATTGACCTAATTTTATGTAACCAGTTAATTATGTGGCAGCGTCCAAGTATTGAGTAAGCTAATATTTTATGAGTTCTCCTTCCGTAATGCACTTTTCAGCTTGATTTAATATTTTTCGAGTTTTCAGGAAAGCTTCTTAATTTAGCCTTGTGCTTTCTTCCTTGAAGATGCTCATTCAACTGTTTCTCGCTTGTGGCAGCAACCTGGCATAAGTCTTAACTCCGGTCCTGCTTGATTTTCTTCTTCAAATTGCATGGGGAATGCTCATTATCATCAACTGTAGGAGGTGTCACTGCTTTTCCCTTTGCACTATGATTATCAGCATCTGGCTTAGCCTGCAATGGAATAAAGAAAATAATATATGCTCATCGGCCAATTAAGAGCTTCAACATCCTATATTTGACTCCATCTTCTGTTTAAGATGTGTGAATAAGATATACATATTATGATTGCAAGACATGGTTCCACTGGCAGTATAGTTATAAACCATGAAGAAAATGTATTGTTGGGTTAGCCAAACAAATAGGATGAAGAATATATTAGTTTATCTTTTTTCTTATAAATATTTATTGAAATCTTTATCTAAACATATATACTTGTTTCTGTTTTCACTTTTGCTTTTTTAATTCTGAAAACAAGGAAAAACATGCAAAGTAGGAAATAAAAAAATATATTCCAAAATAAATTTACTAAATAAGTTTTTTTCTATTTCTCATTTCCAAAATTGTTTTCAAATTAACATTTATCAAACGGGATTATTTTCCTTATTTAATCATGAAAAATAGTTTTTCAAAATGATTTTACAAAATTCCTTTTAAGAAAATAAAACACAAATCAAGCATGTGCTTATACTTCACTTTCTTGAGATATGTTCAAATTACACTAGTCTTGCCAATCCTAACTCCTAAGAAATTATTATGCATCACATTTTAGTAATTTAGTGTATTGCAATAAGAACAATTTTCTCTCTTTACAACTTTCAGCATCAATTATACATGTAAACTCATTATTGACTTTGTATAGGATGGAGAAAAGATTCTAGATACCTCTACTAAAGGAGAAGAAGACAGTGAAACATCATTACATAGATAATAGCATATAGACAATTTTCATGAATATGAGATATCTTAATATGGGATGAGGAAAAAATTTGAGAGTTTTTCAATATGCTAATTACAAAGAAAGTGTGAATGAGTATTCAAGCGCCTTTTCACACAAGGTGTTCATAGGGTTTTACTTGAAATCTTCATGTCTTTAGTTATTTGTATGTCTTATTTGAAAATAATTGTTATCTCACAACAATTTTCTTTCTTCATCTATTGGCACATCTCTGATGTAACATTAAATTTTGCAATAAATATCTTTTATCAACTAGTCATTTAGTTCTAATAAAGGAGTTCATTTATATCCTTTTGTAAACTTCGATCTGATTCATAAGTCTTGTCACTTTTTGTGTATTTGAGTGATCTTTGAATACTTTTTGCTACAACTTTTTATGTTGTAGAAATCTTCCTTAACACACATTTTAAATTTAATTTAGACTTTGATAATTCCTATGAAGGATAAACAAACATTCTCTACACAAAGAATCAAAACATCAATGTAATAACTATGCAATAAATATTCAGTCACATAACATACTAAGCTCTAGCATATGTAAGACAAACAAAAAGAACAATATAACTAGTGTTTATTTGACGGTAACAAACATGAAGATTAACTTAGTTTTTGTTTGCATATCAAATCTTTAGAGGGTCTTAATTCATCTGATACTTTCATAGGCTAACATCTACAATCACATAAATAAGGTATAAAATGTATGCATATGATAAGTTTGTGATAGATTTTCGTCTTAGGCTATAAGCCAATATAGAGATAAACTTAATGATGCACTATCTATGATGGGTTAAAGGTAATTTCCTTCTTACAATCTTTAACATAGCCAAAACCAAACTACAAAGATAGGCTTTCTTGATCACCCTTCTATAGGTTGCAAGATCAAGAATAAATGAAGGTTTTTGGAATTATAAATAATAGTTTGGGAAATACTAAAGCCTAATAATAGAACAACGTAATAAATAATATTCTGACAGTGGAAATCTTTTAGCTAATTGGAAAATTAGGATGAGTCATGATAGAATATTATTTTATTTTTATTAATATTTCATTTTACATAAAATTGAAATGCTCTTGTGAAGGTTTTTGTCTCTTTTAAGTGATTTTTGTAACATTGAAGATTTTAGACCTAAGAATTAAATTTAGCTAATTTTGGTGTTTTTTTGTGCATAAGTCACTTTCAAGGGGTCAAATAGAACTTCAATATTGCCCTACTTTTTAAGGACTTTTTGTATTCCATTTGGGTCTATTTGTGTATTAATGACCCATTGACTTTGTTTAGATTATATAAACTTTTTGTTAGTTTGATAGTTTGTTCATTTGGTAGTTTGTTAGTTGCATTGTATAAATTTACATATGATTGTAACAAACAAATGAATCAAATTTTAGTGAAATAAAATTAAGTTTTGGAGTTACTATCTCTTGTCCCTCTTTCAAATTCATTTTCTCTTCTTCTATTTCTCCATTTTTGTTTTGCTTGAGAAGTTTGCTTTGATGATGACCATGGAAGGCTAATTACATTTTTAATCCAAAGATTTCAAAGTCTAAGTAAATTTGAGTTATACTATACTTCACATTCGAATTTATGAATAATGTTTTTTTCTTTTTAATTTTCTAAATAAATGCATGATTATGTTTTGATTTAAAAAATTGATTTGGGATTAGGATTATGATTAATTAATTGCTTGTGTTAATTCAAATTATACTTGAATCCGTCTTAATTCATAAACGTAATTATATTTTTAATTTTGATAAATGAAGATAAAATTATTATCTTATAATTTTGAATTGAATTGTAAGAGCATGAATTTGTTTTATTTTTTTTTTATAGAATTGTGATAATTTATAGAAGTATTGAGTTCTTAAACTATCTCTTTTAAAATTATTTTACAAATTCTTATTTAATTTTGTTTTCAAAATTTTCGGGTTCTCCAAGTGTCAACATATTAGCACCCTAAGTTAATTGTGAGCACTAAGTCAAAATTAAAGAATTTCTAAAATTTTCAAAAAAATATAAAATCATAAAATAATATTCTAATTATTATTTTATGCTTAGGATATCATTTTATCAAGTCTTTAAATTATTTCCATTGTCTATCTATCCTTTTGTGACTATACACACAATTCTTCAAGTTTCTAATTCATTTAAAAGCTTCTAACTTATCTAAATCTGAACACAATTTATTATTTGTAGAAAGTTTTAAACTTCAAAATATAAAATTAATATTTAGAGTTGCATGCAACATTTTTGTATATAAAGACACAAAAGTAATAGCAAGCAATGATTGCGTTTAATGGAAATAAAATATTAATAGTAAACAATAATATTAGGGTTTAATGGAAATAAAATATTAATAAATTAGAGAATGTTACATGACCAACATGCATTCTCATTTTTTAAATGAACATATGTTTAACTATGCCTAACCATTGAAAGAAGTTGGAGGGTGACACATTATAATTCGAGAGATAGGTTTGTCACCTCTTATGCCGATGGTCCACAAAGTCGGACTACCGTGAACATATTAGCTTTGAGAAGAATCTTTCTTAATAGTCGATAAACCCTCACTCATTGTTATCTAGAATTATTAGTTTAGTTGCAAGTACATAAATGGGAGAACTATAATTCGTTGTAAGAAATAAGTATATTACAAAATTATTTTTTTATTGCAGCTAAGGTTGAGCAAAGTCTACTTTCATTACAAGCAATTCCTATTAAGTCTACCTAAATCAATTATCCATATATAAATTACAATTTAAAATATTTCCCTTTAAAAACTATTAAATTTATACGCAATGGTTTTTTTTCTTCTTAAATTAACAAAAAATGAATTCATAATAATTAATTGTTTATTAGTCAGTATGTTAATCATGCTGGGCGTAAATAAGTAAGGAGTTTTAGAGCTTAATTTTTGTGCATGTCATATAGTTTGTTATTCACAAATGATCAAAAGAAGTATAATATAACTTTTGGAGAAAAAACTAATCCTTTTATTAAGAGAATATAATGAACAATGATAGCGTTGGCTCTATCATATTATTTAGCTTCTCTAGTGTTATTTAGCGTGAGTAAAACAAACAACAACAAATTACATCTTGGTACAATCTGTGGGCTTAAAGGAGAGCGTTTTTCTTGGGAGATCGTAGCCAATCAAAAGATTTTGCTGTGCCAAGTTTCCGAAGATGGCAAGACTATTACTTGAATAGAAAGCCAAACATACAACACCATCAGCCACTTCAACAAAGGTGTTGATAGCTTTCAAATTGACATCTGCACCAGTAAAATGTGCTGTAATTACTGGTACATGTTCATCTAGTTGATCAGATGGAGTTTTGTAGCACAGGCTAAACAGTTTAGTTGGATCACGAACACGCTCTAATTCAACTGCCTCTGCTACTGCTGATTCCAAATTAGAGTAAACATTATCTGGCAAAAGAGTGAGTGTTGTACCTGAATCAATAATAATATTTCCCTCTCCACCAGGAGACAAACTTCCAAAGTCTATTCTTTTCTTTCCCACACTGAAGGCTTCCAAGGTTAGGTAGTAAAATACCTGTGTGTCTCGTGGAACAATCATTCGGGTTGAAACAGTCCCACTCCCAGAAACCACAGCAGCATCTCCAAAATTGAGTTTACTAGAAGAGTTAGATTGTGAAAACATTGGTGTCAAACAATAAGAAAACTTTCTATCTATTGAAGATCTCAACTGAGATATTAAGGACACAGGTCCACCTCCTAGGCCAACTATCCCAGAGCTTTTCCCTTGAAAGGATACAGTGTTGCTGCGTCCGCATCCAATCACGGTTTTAGGAAAGGGAAGAGAAGAACCATCAGAGGATTCTAAAGTGAGGGTTTCCTCACTAAGATCTCCTTCTGAGTGTGACCCGTCCCCATAGTTAATAGCATATTCACAAATTTTCTTGTTATCAGCAGAGCAAGAGGTACTTTGCAGAGATTGACATGTGGTAGAAGAGCAAGGGAGGGTTTTGTACGTTTTAGATTTTGATGGATCAAATATAGGAGTGGTTTGGTTGTAACAGGTTTCACAAGGTAGACACTGCAACCAAACTATGTCACTACCTGTGTCAACAATACCATAAAGTTGAAACGGTGGGGTTCCAACTGAATAGCTCATTAGGTATTCACCTCGATCTGGTGTTACAGTGGCATCAGCAGTGTTTGGAGAGTCAGAAGGTTGGTTGAAATGATTGGCACCATTGATGGAACGACGCACGGCATTGGCAACTCGTTGGAATTGAGTTTCTTTGGAACGAAAGAATGGTGATCTTGATGAGTCACGGTGGATGATTTCCACACTAAATCCACCACTCAGTGCCTTTGATAAAGAGATATTGTAAAGACATAATAAAATAAGAGCGAGAGATGAATAACGTGACTTCATTGTTATATAACCTGTGAAATTATTCAGATTTGTAATTGCTAATTCCCTTTGTGGCTTTTTATAAGTTCTCTTAGGAAGGAAATTTTACATGATTGAAATAACAAATGAGTTTAAATGTAGTTAGTGATTGCTCATTATTTCCTTATCACGTCCCAAATTATAATATAATTTATTTATTTATTTATTGGATAATATTTGTAATGTGTGAGAGTAATCATATATATGTTTCTCAATGAAGTTAATTAAAATCGTTCATTTTTAAATTAATTTTTAATTATCAATTCCATAAGCATGTATAAATAATAAATAAATTAAATACTAAAAGACAAGCCTGGTTGAGGTTTGATATTTATTCCAATCACTAAATTAAACTTTTAGGTTACAAACGTTCCATATCAATAACTTATTTATTAAGCATCCATCTTCTATTAAAAAATATGAATAAAATACAAAAATATACAATTTAGATTTATCCATTTTTATCTGATTTGATTGAGACACTCAATCAAATACAATATTTTTATTTAAAGACAACATCATCGTTTGTGATATAGTAAAAGTAAATTATAAAGATATATTGATACATTTATTTAAAATATAATTACACAATTATAAACATACAAAGTAAATTATATTTTCTTTACAAAAAAGAATGTGCAATAATAAAAAAAATATAAATAAAATTTTCTTGTAAACTATCAAAATATTATTAATTACCTTCATAGAAACATAATTACTCAATTATAAACATACAATGTAAATTATTTTTTAAAAAAAAGAAAGTGAAACAATAAAACAAATATATATAAAATTTTCTTGTGAACTACAAAAATATTCTTAATTACCTTAATAAAAACACACGCATATATATAATTACCTGAATCAAATTTAGATCAAATTATATTTAATTATAATCATGTAACTTATGATTTAAAAAATAAAATAAAATAATTTGATTGCATTTAAGCGGGAATAAAATGAAAATAAAGTTGTCATGAGGAACTGCCTTCTCAATTAATTGATAATTGATTACTATAATTATGTTTTATGAAATAAAATAATTTAAATGCACATCACGATTATATTAAAAAATTCAATTTGATTAAATGTAAACTAATTCTAAAATAATGAGAGATTTGCATGTGGTTTACTTTTCCTCTTAATTTTATAATTAAATACTCTTTTTCATAAGCACTATAGTTTGATTGTGATATTTTACATATAGATTGATTCGATTTAATTTTTAGTATAAATTTTGAATATAACTAATATGAAATCATATAACACAGTATATTATTTACAACTTAATATAATGAATATCACTAAAAATGTGATTTATATTGTATATTGTAAATAAAAGTCATATATTTTTGTAAAATTATGCAGTTAAATGGATTAATTTTAATTTAATGCTTTTAAAATTATTTATGTTAATTCAAATTTAAATTTTATTTGAATTAATAAATAAAGAAAATTTGGGTACTTTTCACAATTTAATTGTTATTTTTAATTTATGAATTGGTTTTAACTTTATACATATGAGATTAATTAAATTTGTTTCTTTATTTATAAGAAAATTACATCAGTCATATTAATAATAATAGCAATATAACTTAATAAAGTTCAAAATTTAATGCGAATATTATATTATGTTGAAATTTAAAATAATGTGAAAAATAAT
>JAMLFT010005810.1:0-17003 GCA_026544285.1 Pachyrhizus erosus
TATTATATTCTATTAATCCTAATTAATTTTTTTCTCTCCTTAGTTAAGAAATATACTAAATCATGGTAGCATTATCATATCGTATTCATGCAACAAATAACAAATTATAATAAGATAATTATTATAATTTGACCACCAAGTTCATAGAATATGAGTAAAATTGTTATTTTTTATATTATATATTATAAATTATAATATAAAATAAAATAAAAACAACTTTGAAAAATCAAATTGAGACAAAAGGACATAAATAGTATTTAAGAAATTATGAATATAAATATTAGACTCATATTCGGTCATTATTTTGTTAAATGCACTACTGTGTGACTGTTATTTGGCAATAAAATGTTTAGAGAATATTAATTAAAAAGTTTTCAATGGATTCAATTTTATATTTTATTGTTAAAAGGTAGTAACCATTAAATACTTTCATGCACTGTATTATACAGATTTAATTATTAAAAATAAATATTAAATATTTGTATATTAGGAATATTATAAATATTTTATTTTTTTAATTAAATACCTATTATGGTTATTCTTTAAATCAATACCTAAAAGAACATTTATTAAAATTCATTTACATATTTTGCAAAAGTGGAAAAAGTAACTAAACGGTATATAAATAATAATCAACATAATAATTTTAAATATTGTTGAATTAAACGTAAATAAATAAAGTACATTTATATATTATGGAGTGTTCTGTTTATTTATTGAAATTAAAGTAATACCTTAAAAAAGGCGGATTCTACCGAGCATCATCATCAAGTAGTATGTGTTTTCAGATTTTTGTATTATTTTTTTTATTTTAAAAAGTCTTTTTTACCCCTCACTAAAACCAAGGCACTCCTCCATTAGATACTCGTCGCCGCTGCCGCTGCCGCTGCTATCAAACATCATCAGATTCAATCTACCCTCACCGTCGCCATTCTCGTCAAAGAACCAAAGCTTGTGCTGCAAAACGATGTCGTTGTTGTCATACCTCGCCACGGGACAAGGACAATATTGTCATTTTAATTTTATATTGACTTATTCAATAAATTTTCAATTTTAATAATTATTCAATAATGATCCACCCATTGAGCATTTATCATATTTTACGAAAGTGAAATAATTGTGGTTTTTAATATGGAAGAGTTATATAGGGAAATTGTAGAAATGAAGAAAAAGGAAAATAGAAACACAAATGGCATATGAAACTATGGACTAGAAGGTGTTTGTTTGTTTGTTCAAGATGAATAAAATAACAGTGAGTGGCGGGAAAAAAGGAAAAAAAAAAAGAAAAAAAAGAAAAAAAAGAAAAGAAAGCAGAGCAGAGGAAAGAAAGTGTACGGAAGAAGTTTCCATTCTCTATTCTCCGTCCCCAATAGGCTATGAATGAATAAAATTAAAAATAAAAAAAATAGTACTAATTTTCTTTTGTTTTCCAAATCTTGTTGGGATGGCTCACACAGCTTAACCTTAAGGGTTGAGCAGAAGTTGATGCAAAGGCCCACCAAACCAAGTCTAAGCCTTTTATATTCTCTTTCTCTTTGTTACATTCACTCTCCATCGATTTCTTGCTGGCGTGTCCACCAACGAAAGTGCGCAATGCTACCGTTCAACAAAACTACCCTAACACCAAACCCCCTCTATCCCACTTCTACACCCAATCAACAACTACAACTACAACCACAACAACAACAACAACCATCTTCTTCTTCTTCTATTGAATCGCTTCCCCCACTCATGAGTACCACTCATCCCATTCCAAATTCTCCCTCTTCCCATCCTCCCAATCTCGAAAACGCCTTTGGGGATTCCGACTTAGACATTGACCTTCTCATCCACAGTTTTTTGGACCAACCTAACCCCGAATTGTCCTCTCTCCATCACATCCACGGATCCACCAGTAACGCCAAAGAATCGCTTAAGAGAGGAATCGATAACGCCGTTGATTGTTTCGACACTTCAATTTCTACCAAGCGTGGTAGGATTAACAATGCCAGCCACGGCGCTGATATCCACGCCTGCTTTCAAATTCAAAACCCTAATTCTCTCCTCCAGGATCAAGGACGTAGCGCTAACAATGGAGAGCCTCACGCTGACAATCACCGCCTAGAAGAGACAAGGAAGCGCCCAATCTTTGAAATAGATTTTATATCTAATGCTCTTCGTCAAGCTGAATTAGACTTGGCGCAAAATTCAGACAATATCGCAAACTTTGACATGGAACCTGAATATGTTAATGTACCCTATCTACCACTCAGTTTTTACAGAAGGAACAGAAACATGGAACGTTTCCGAGTCATAGCCAAGGAAAATGCAACTCGTTATGCCCGATTTACCTCCGAGGTTGGAGATGGAGGGCCATCTCCTGCGCCTCTGGGAATTGACGATTCCGAAACTCCATTTTCGATCGCAATGAAAGCAATAAAGGATCGAGCAATGAAGAACAAGGGCTGTGATATGTGGGTTGCCAAGAGGAATCAACAAGTGGGGAAGAGGTTTTTTGTACCCTCTTTGAAAGAGTTGTGTCTTACAATTCTTGCGGATAATGCTGATGCGATGGTTTCGCTCGACGGTGTTCCGGATGAGTTGAGACACAAGCTTTGCAAGCTGCTCTGTGACTCGAGAAAGATGAACAGTCACTTTCTCGACCTTCTTCTCAGTGGGTCTCCCACGGAAATTAGGCTGAAAGATTGCTCGTGGTTGACGGAGGAACAGTTCGCCAAATCTTTTCAAATGCGTGACACTACAAGATTGCAGGTGTGTTGTTCAAATCAATACGAGTATGTCATTTAGCATCCGAGGCTTTGTTTTATAGGGCATTTTATTTTTTTGTTTATTAATTTTTATGTGTGTAAGTTAGTTTTTTAAGGTTTTCTTTTTCTTGTTCTGTAGTTTAATTTTCTTTTGTATGTTCTATATATATTTTTAAATTTGACTAGCAACTTCTTCAATGTATTAGTTTAAAAAATCTTGGCCATCTGAATTCAGGTTATATCTTTCTGTTGGACAGGTGCTGCAACTTGAGCAGTGTGGAAGGTGTATACCTGATTATGCGTTACTTGGTACTGCGATACACTCACCAAGGTGGTTGCCGAGACTAACTAGTCTGTCCCTCAGTGGTGCATGCCGCCTTTCAGATAAGGGGTTACATGTGCTAGTTTCTTCTGCCCCAGTACTGAGATCGATTAATCTAAGCCAGTGCTCCCTTCTCTCATCTGCCAGTATTAATATTTTGGCCGATTCATTAGGATCCCTTTTGAAAGAGTTATATCTTGATGATTGCCTAATCATGGATGCTGCACAAATTGTACCAGCACTGAAGAAACTTGAACATTTAGAAGTGTTGTCATTGGCTGGCATGCAAACCGTCTCTGATGAATTTATCAAGGATTACATCATTGCACGTGGTCACAACATGAAGGAGCTTGTTTTAAAGGACTGTAGGTAAGTACTGTATGAACTATTCATGCCTGGAATTTTCGTGGGAGCTAATGCTTTTATGGTATTTTCAAGGTATTTTCTTGGGAGAATTCTTTCCTATTCAAAGGAAAAATTTAACTAAACTGAGAGTTATGGATGATTCAATTAAAGTCTGGTTAACCATTGACCACTTTCCGAGCATGGATTAATCATTATTTCTGACATAACATAACTTAGTTAATTCTTCCTAACTTGGAAGTATGCTTTCCAGGAAATACTCTGATTTCCTCATTATCTTTCATTGCTAAAGAAATATTTTTCACTTTAGCTTGTTGATTTATGTTTCTGAACGTGCAGAAAATTAACTGATGCATCAATAAAAGTCATTGCTGAACACTGTCCTGTGTTGTGTGCACTTGATCTTATGAACTTAGACAAATTGACGGATTTATCCATAGGTTATCTTACAAATAGTTGTCAAGCACTTCTTACATTGAAGCTCTGCCGCAATCCATTCAGGTGTTTTCTTGTTTTCTGCCATTTCCTCTGTCTCATTATACATTTGCATATTGCTCTTGCTAGACACTTGGCTGTAATCTGTCTGGTCTTTACGAGAGATGACTCTCTTATAGGAATTTATAGCTCTTAAATAAGATGGTTATCTTTGTTTCTGCAATAATATGAATTCTCTATTCGAGTGGTTAATAATTAATTTGCAATCCTTTTTGAACATTGCTCTAATGACTTCCAAGACTCAAGTTAGATTTCTGTTGTCCTTGTCTTTTTCTAGATGCATAAGATTGTAGCTAGGTATAGGGGATCACCTTTCACCTTAACCTATTTGTATGATATTGTTCTTTGTTGCATGAATTGGTATTGATTTTGTAGCATTTGGAATGTGAGGAGTATTTCTTCATATGAGTTTGATTAACACATTCCTTTCTTGAAGTCTTGGACTACCAATAGTCAAATATGTCCTTTGTATTCAGGGATTTGAGAACACCCTTATATCCATCTCTTATTATTACATCTAAGCACGATATAATCGGTGTGTCCTAGAGTGGTAATTAAGATTGCATGCTGTGTTTGTATTCTTGATCTCTTAATCCTCAGCGATGAACAAATTTAACACAACTTTTCCTCCACCACAGTGATGAAGCAATTGCTGCATTTTTGGAGATTAGTGGAGAGTCCTTGACAGAACTTTCAGTTAATAATATTAAGAAGGTACATTGCTATACTTCCTTGCCAACTTTCTCTCCGTTAACTCATGGGTTTGTGGATGCATGTGCTACACGATGGGCCTCGTAGTACAGTGACATGCTGGAATGGTTTCTCTGTTTTCAAAAAGGTTAATTAAAGTATTATTAATTTAGCCTCAAAAAAGTTAGTAGATTCTGTTGTCTATTCTTTGATTGGTCATAAATTCACTCAGGCAGACACTCCAACATGCTTGTATGCAGCAATTTATTTTCTTCAAATATTAATTCATAACTAACAAAGTAACACTTATATTAATAATTACATACAAAGTATGAAAGTTCTTTGACGGAAAATGATGCTGTATATTATTTGTCTGGTTCTTCTATGGAATAATATGAAACAAAGCTCTGCCCCCAATTGGAGGAAGACATTGTCAATTCTACTGGCCCTTGAATATTACTTGACTAATTGAGGTCGTTGTTAGTCTTTATTCTATTTGGTTTTCAATTACCTTTTTGGCAGTGATGAGTAACAAAATCTGATTTATAATGTTTTATTTTCTAACTGTTTGACACATTTGGTTTAACCCAGGTTGCCCAGCACACAACCTTATCACTTGCTAAGCATGCAAAAAATTTGCATACCCTAGATCTATCTTGGTGCCGGAATCTGACAGACAACGAGTTGGGTTTGATTGTAGATAACTGCTTCTCATTGAGGTTGCTTAAACTTTTTGGATGCTCACTGGTAAATATCTATCATTGAACCCACCTCAAAGGCATTTCTATGATGAATTTCTTGTGGTCATGGAAAAATATATAAAATGATCTGATTCAGTCTTTATATAAAGAAATTATATGATTTTGTAGGAAAAGGTTTAAAAGGTTACATATTTTTGTAGGTAACAGATGTTTTTCTGAAAGGGCACTCAAACCCAGAGATTCAGATCCTTGGATTGAAGATGTCTCCTTTATTGCAAAATGTCAGAGTGTCTGATCCCTTTCAAGGTCCTTTGCGTTATTCATCAGTACCAGTAGATTTTGATATAAATTATGATTAAAAATGAAACATATGGATGTTATATTTCTAGTAAAAGCAGACATAACTTTCTGCTAACATGGTGCTAATTGAAGAGGCAAGGAAACCACTGTGTTACCTGTTTTACCTTCTGTTTCAGTGATGCCATTATTGTTGCAAGAATTCAAAGCCAAACATACTACAGACTATTTTATTTTATCAGAATATTCATATTCATTATGTACAGTGGATATGTATAGCAAATGCAAATTTGTAAGCTGACTGAGGCAGATAATAAAGTTTCTTCCTGAAAGAAGAAAATTTCAATCCAGTATGCTACTCTAAATTTCTGTCCGAGTTCGAAATTGCACGGTCACTTGACAAATTCCTCTATTTATAGATTTAAACTTTTCGTATTGAATTGAGATTCAAAATTTTAAATACAAAAAAATTTCAAAACTCTTTTAATTCAAACTAATTTTGCAAATTCAAGGGCAAACATTGTACAGTTTGCAGTTGAATATGAAAGACGGTTAGATTTTTACGATTTGTTTGCCAAATTGATCAACAAAAGATTCTCGGTCAATTTGTGTGACCCCGTGACTCGAACCCAAAGCCAAAAACCAGCGACGGGTTGTAAAGAAGCTAAAACCGAATGATTTGAATCTCGCATTTCTTTTCGTTACAGAAATTAGGGTTCATGCTAAGAAGCTATTTTTGCCCTCAATAAGGGATATACCGCAAAATAAACGGCATTATAGCGATTACCAATTTTGCTACAATCTATTTTTTATGTCTGTTTTGTAAAAGTAGCACTCTTTTTTTCTCTAATGTTGGTGGTTTATGACTAAGACTTGAAATAATAGTATATTGTTGTAGTTCATTGTTTTTCTTTCTCAGTTAAAACTTGTTTAAAACCAATTTGCTAAAGAAAATCAATGGATTACTTATACTTTAAATTAGGAGAGGGATAGCGGAAAAAGGACAATATTTCAATGAATAAGGAAATGGGGAAAAACAGAAATAGGGAACCCTAAACCCTAAAAAACAGGGAACACATGGTATAACAAAGACGTATACATACATTTACATCATTTATAATACCAATTTGAATCTTCAAAACAGATGTATTTCACATATAATTGTTGATTGAAAAATCAATCGTTGAAATTGTGATGAATACATGCAAGTGTGTAACAAAATACAAAATTGTAAAAATCTTCATTATTGATTTTTCAATCAACAAGTCACCCTCACACCTTGCAGTAAAGGAATTCGGAATTCAGGACTGTTCAGTAACTATCCTATCGAAGCACAGCAATGTCTTTCCTGCTTTACTACTGTAAGCAAAGCAAGTATGTATGATTTTTCAACAACAGGGGGTTTGCTATGTCAACTACCTGAAAAAAGTAACAAGGGCTATGCATTTCGTGAAGAACTATAATCCATTATAGGGCACAGGAAATAAAGATGAACAAACAGTGGTATTACCTCAAACCCCAAGTTTTGGTACAATGTCAGAGCATGATTATTGTTTCTGTCCACATGCGCATACACACGTGCCACATCTGCTCAGCGAATTTGGAGTAGATAGTAAGCTTTCGGCCTTACTATTTTAACATTCTATCTATATATCAGACATTTGTTGTAAAAGTTACTCTCACATCAATGTTCATATTACCACTAGATTTTGCAGATTCCACAGCAAAATGCAACATGTTGGTTGCAATATCCTTGCGACGAACTGATTTGGCAACACACAAGTTTGCAATATAACCATATCTGCTCAATGGTGTTCGGTCTATTTTACAAAAACGAGGAGCATCCACCACCAGTTCCTGCAGATATTGTTAGTTGGAAAAACGTCAAAACTATCAAGCTATATACATCTGGACCTCAAAATACATAGCATACCCCAGGAAAGGTCTCCTCTAGCAGCAAATATCTGATATTTAAATCAAGGGTTCCTACAACACTTTTTATTATTGGACGTGGTACTTTGTTCTGCTGCTTCCTCACCTGATAAATTTGACACCAGTCACCATGCGGGAAAATCAAATAATCAGAGTTTTGGAATGAATTATATATCTGAATCCAAGAAGAATGTTTTTACCGTGATGATGCATGTGCTACTCTGCCTGTCTTGTTGCTCCTTGCACCGCTTTTTTATCGCAATAAATTCCTAAGTAACAGGAATTCTTGTTAAGATTTTCGTCAAGGGACACTCCATTGCACACAGTACACAAATCAAATCAACTCCTACCTGATCAGCAAAATTCCTCTTGCGGTTATTACTATATCTGGATAAAACATAATGAGAATTAGAGGCGTCCAACTTTTCATGTATTGTGAGCTCAATAGCTTGTTAATATTAATTTAATAAAAATGGCACAATCAGTTAAATTATATTCTCAAATAGTTTTCACTTTCATTTTCCTTAATCGTTATCTCTATAATCAATCAAACTATCCCCTATTAAAGAAAAAGGCACTGAACCAATGCAGTGTGTCTGGGTGAGTGAGTATCATACCTTTTATCTGTTCGATTTTCCCACTCAGTTTCTGCCCTTAGCCACGCTGCAGTCTACACAATATTAAAGAAAATAAATACATAAACGTAGAAATACTTAAAAGAAAAGAAAGGAAGCTTACCCAATACTCTTCGTCAAGCAGGGCTTGTCGTACAACAAAATTGCCAAACTCAAATCTATGGTGAGGGTCCAATTCTTGATCGGAAGGTTGCAAGCGGCCGAAATTGAGATCGCAGAACCTCACAGTTTCTACTCTGGAGACAGGAGGCGTCAAACTGGAAAATTGTTGCGAAACTTCTTTCTTCTTCTTGTTCAAGAAATCAGAATGGAGGGTCCTGACACAACATAAAGAAGCTATTAAGAAAGATAATACAAACATTGAAATGGTTTGGAGAAGCAAGAAACGGAAACTAACATAGCCAGAGAAGCAGCGATTCTTGGGCATTTGTGACGAGTGGGACCGGCGCGGAAGAACGAACTCGAACTCTGGAATTGTGACGCGTGAATTATGGAAGAAATTGAAGACATGATTCTTTGTTTCTTTCTTTCTTTCTTTTGAAGAAGAAAATGCTAATGGTTGAATTGGAAGACGAGAGAGAATTTGACAGAAGAAACAGAGAGCAGCAAGTGTTCAAACTAGTAACAACTAACAAACCAATCACGTTTTTTATCCCTATTCTTCTTCAGCTTCTTCTTTCTCTCATTAATGGCTATGACAGTTATTTGTTTATTTCAGATATCATGATTGTGACGCCACTTTTATAACCCCCAACTTCCAATAATTGCTTTGCTTGTCGCTCCCAAACAATTCTTTAATAAAATTTAATTCGTTAGATGGCGCTCAGCAATTCTGTTGAATATGACAATTTCACAGCAATGTTTTCACATACTTTTTTATTAATTAAAATTAGAGTTTAATAATATTAATGATATGATTTTTAAGATAATTATTAAAAATTTTAATAAATTTATTTTATACCATAATTTATGGTTAAAAAATAATATAAAATTGTGTTATATTGATAATATATAATTTTTTAAAAACTATAAAATTATGAACAGAAATTTATTAAATAAAAAGTGTAATCTATGTATTTTGTGATTTCTAATAACAAATTTTGTTGAAAAAAAGTATATTAAAAAATATGTTTATTTTAAAATTTTAAATGTGTATCGTTCAAGTTACTCACTCATTATAATCGTTATATTTATTTATTTATTTATTTATTTATTTATGTTGAATTCATGTTATTTGGCGGATTATTTCTTAAATCATTAGGTAGACTAAAATTTTGTTTGATCACAAATTAATACAAAATATTTCCTCACACTAAAACTGGAACTTTGGAAGTAAGAAATACTCAAAATTTAAAATCCAAGGCTCTAACAACTTGCGGATCTCAAAACCACCTGAGCCCATAGTTTATATACTCCTCTGTCTTTTTTCTATGCATTCCTTCATCCCTCATATCTGATATATGAATACTTGTTGTGTATATACCTAATGGATACTATTTATTCTTTTTTTATCATATTATATAACTTATTATTTTATATATTTTCTATATTTATATATTTGAACATCCATTAATGAACCATTTTTGTTGTAAAAAATAGATAAATGATCCCACCATTTAGTTTTTTTTTTTTTGTTTCTCTATTAGTGAGTAAGATAAGGTGTACAAAAATACTTATTTTTTGTTAATTCTATCTACAACTAGCTTCGGAATGCACTTTGGGGGTGAAAAACTGCTGCACTTGTGGATATTCTTGTCAATGTCTTTTTTCTTATGGCCGGTCGATTTTCTTTTTACACAAAAAAGTAGCTTTCTTTTATAATTTTGTAGATGATAAATGTTGGTTATATATGCACAAACAAACAAGTATACCATTCAATGGTTTGGTAACAAACATCTTAATTATTTTTCAATAAAAAATTACTAACAATATTTTTTCTAACATTTTTTATATGATTGTGTAAAATTTATTGATTTTTTTTTTGAGTTTCACTTCTATCTCTCTTGATTTAGAAATAAAATCCACATAATTTGATATTTTTTAAATTTTTTTAACAAATTATAAATAAATTATTAGAAAAAGAATATATAAGAGACTGTATATAACATTCATTTTTAATTTTATGATTATCTAATATCTAAACACTTATGAATAATATAATACATAATTATCAAAATTAAATTTGACCAATTGGTCCAACTAGTTAGACCAAAAATCAATTAGATAATTTATTTGGATATTCCTTAAAATTAATCAACGGTAAAAAAAAATCAGGTAAAATAGTATTAAAAAGTTGATTTAAACCAATATTTTATAAAATAATCTCTCTTTCCTTAAATTTTTTAAATCAATATTTTTTTTTTTTTAAATAAATAAAAACACATATATGAAATTCACATTATATTAGTTATCATTTTATTTTATCATGAACTTATTTAATTTAAATTTTAGTCTACTTATTTTTCTATTATTTTATGTTACCTCTTTAGAATTTAGATCCTTGATATCGTTGACTAATTTATCGAATGAAGTAATTTTATATTATATAATATAAAAATATATATTTTTAATTATCACCATTTTAACCATTGTTTAAGTATAGGTAGAACCTTCCTCAAAAAAAAAAAAAAAGTATAAGCAGAACCAATCGACTTAGCTGATTAAAAAAATAACCCAATAAACTTAGAAAGTTCATTGGCTGTGTGCTTCAATGAAGCTATAATTCTTCCTTAACAAGAGCAGTTGCAGGATATTCATTCTAAATATTATAGATTGATAATTAATAGGGGAAAGTATTGGTATTTTGTAGGGAAGATAGTGCATTCGGTAAAAAAGATGACAAATGGATGTGCGTATTGTTATTGAATAACACGATGGATTCTCTCTAAGCAACAGAAATTCCCAGGTGACTTCTACCTTGAATGTTCACAACATTCAAATTCAATGGCCACACCCATAGTGACCACAAACAACCATGAACCAACACCATAAATAGGCGACACACGAAGGAACAAATAAAATAAAACAATGATGCAAATATCTGCACTAGTAGTACAAGGTAGAAGGAAAACAGAACAAGTTGTTGAGGAACCTCAGGGTTCAAAATCAGTCTTCACCCACTGCCCATACTTACTTTTGATTTTCTCATCCAACTCTTTAGCTTTGATTTCAGCCATCTTGGTCGCATTTGCCTTAGATTCCTCTTGCACTTCAGCAATCTTTCTACTCCTCTTCCTTGCCGAGGCCTCTTTCTCTGCTTCCAGTTCCTCATAATCCTTCACCCAACAACTATGCACTGCACAACTCAACATCAATACCACACACTGCAAGATGCACATTGCCATCAAGGCCCCACACTCCAGCCTCACCAAAAGTTTGGCTTCTCTGGGGTCCCTTGGTGACTTCAGCAGGGACATGCTTGCTTTCTCTTTTGTAAACAAAGCTAATATACCCAGCACTTGTCCTATTAATGAAGCTAGTAGAAGTGAAATGTGGGTGAGGAAACAGAAGTGCGTGAGTTGGGAGTAGAAGCCCACAAAGGATGAGAGAAGTGAGATGCCAGAGACCATAAGGAGAGCCATGCCAAATGAAGTTGGGGGCATCTTGAGGAGAATTGTGGGTGCAAATGAGGAAGCGGAGAGGATAAAGAGAGAGAAATTCAAACAGCTAAGGAGGAGGTTGGTGAAGGAACATGCCCTTCTAAGTTTTGATTTTGAAGAAGCCATTTCGTCTGTTGTTTTCTCGAGAGTATAGTCTGCTTTGATTTGGAAGAGGGTGGAGGATTTGAATTTATAAGAAGGTGAATGGTGCCGTTAAGGATGTCTATAACGGCTAGCACAAGGGAGGCCCCACTTTCTTTACTCATTCTTGGAGGGTGCAATATTCCCTCCGCAGCCATTCAAACTACCTCGAATAAGGAGAACTGTGCACTGCATAACATAAGCGCCTGCCTCTGCCACCCGAAGATGATGATTAGGAATCATACTTGGAGCTATGTTGTAACAGTAACTGGTACTCTAGTACGATATGAATGTGACACTAGCGTTATTACGCATACAATAACTCGTGACGCGGATCAATATCAAGAAAAGTAACCCCACCAGCTTGTAACAAATGTTACGACAGTAAACTGAGGGTCTCATGTGACACTATGCATAGCTGGTTGATGATATCAACATCTTGTGTTTTTGGCTCAACGAACCAAAGGCTAAAGAGAATAGCTTCCATGTTTTTCTTTGTGAGAAAAATCGAGAACACGTACGTCTAAACACGATGATCATAGAAATGAAATTATTGATATGTTTTTCAGCATTCACAGGTATCCGTATATTAGTTTGTCATCCCATGAGTTTCCTACTAATAGCATATTTGGAGCTCATTAAGAAGGAAGAAATCACATTTTGGATGCGAAAGCTATTGGCTGCTGAATCCGAGATGTCAAATGTAAAACCAAACATGCTATAACATTGTCAAAGAAAAGAGATTAATCCTTCTGTATCCCTCTGCCGCATGGCAGTTTGTAATTGGTATGTCCGGCACTCGGCACATGGCCATCTTCAAGCTTCAGTTAGAGAACAAACCACGATTGGGTATTATATTTATGCACTCAAATTTCTCAACACACCCTTTTTCGCTCTGGAAAAGCAGGGAATATTTGGGAAAGTAATCGAGCAATTTGTAACATCTCAAATCGGGATCTGAGTCAAATACTAATTACAGCCACATGTACAAATTAATAAATTACTGCATTGGCAAAACATGTTTAATAACTCGACACTGTTGAAACAATGTATGCACAGGACAAATAGCCCTTTGAATACATGAGTAGTTTTACTCCCTGTCAGACGCTCCATAATTTTAAACTGGGGGGCCATGTCACAATTTTCGAATAACTTTCGCGCTATCATCTTGACACCACTTTTGAGGCAATGCATTTCAAGCAAGTAGGGCATACTTCAAAATTTGTCTTACACCCTGCAGAAACTATACTCAGATTAGGAAAACCGTCTTTCTCAACTAGGTATGAGCTTGTAATGAAACTAATTAATTTTGCTGTCACCCAAAACAACCAGTGCAATATTTCATTACAAATAGTGTTCTGTGAAATTTTATATTACAATAATAATCTGAAAAAAAGTACAGCAAAAGCATAATCTGCAGAAACTTGGAAAAGAGGTTGAATTCTTAATAACAATATGTATATAAATATTTTTCCTCAATTACAGTTTTAGATGCAGTGTCCACAGCATAAAATAAAGCATAAATTACTAAAATCTAGTGCACATAAATTGTCATTGTAGATATTTCTGATCCTAATATATGTTTCTTGATAAATTAAAAGAGTAATAAAAATGAAATAAGGAATGATTTTTTCATCTTTCACCATACATTTTTTCCAGTGTCCTGTTTGCTGACGTTACTGTCTCCAACCACTACTTGGAACTTCTTTCAAAAAGGAATGGGGTCATACCTCGTGAACATTATCTTCTTTACTCAAATCAACAAGTATCACTGTGGGTTAAGATGGCCTCAACTCTATCTAGTGATGCTTGTAGCCGTCCTGAGTGCATGTTGAACAGTGGCTCATCAGTACCCAAAGCCCTGTTCAGTTTTAAAATATTAATTACTCGGTCATTCATGAAAACAGAACAAAAATAACAAGTAACTAAAATAGAATAAGAAATCAGAAATGTAATAGAATAGCTCATTCAAAACTAATTGATATATGATCAGATTATACTTTCTAAATACTGATAAATGTATTTTAGTTTTTCAAAGCTATTATTTTGATTATTTTTTCACCAAATGACAGAAGTTACAAAACTTGCCCAGTAATTTCAGGAAGAACATAGTCTGCCCTCCATCCAAACCGTAAATCAAAACCAGGAAACAAGCCAACTGATGTCTTATTTCGGATCCGGGATACACCATCTCCACCCAAACACGTGGTGAGCTTCCATTTCCAACCAGTAGCATGCATTTGAAAATTATGTCCTACACCAACCTGCACTGTTTTATGTCAGTGTGAATCACTTCAAATGAAATTTTACAGAAAGTGGGAAATGAACACAACACGGCATCAATAACAATGGGTGTCAACATATATAAAACACATGAAAAATGTCTCATTTAATACTCTATTTTCAAATATTTTCAGCAATGATCAAAATAAATATAACAATCCTGACATGAAAAAGAAAAATAGACACTACCAAACCTGAAGATTAAGAAACTTGGTGATGGGGATCTTTTTTGAAAGAACACGGACATCATGATGAAGGGGTTCATAGATTATCTTCCACTTCCATTCAGGTGTTAAAGGCTTCAATACAAGCTTTGCTTGATATTCGTTGACTGGGGCATTATAGAACTGCACCAAAACAAAGGATCTCCTGAATAAATAGTCATCATATGTAAATAATGACTAGTAAACAAAAACTCCACAACATTAACCTTTAATTGACCAGTAGCCATCACATGTATATAAACAGTTAAATTTCACAGAGCATCACCCCTACGAATTTTGGAGTTGTTCTTGACACTTCTTGCATGCTCACAACAAATGGGTTTAACCATGTAGACAGGATTAAAAACAATAGTCAACAGAGGCCAAATTAAGGAACAAAGAATAATCTAATTCCCAGACCATGCATGATGAACCAATAAACAAAAATTTAAAAATTAGCTAGTTTTCAAACCACTTTACAAACTTAAAAGTCTTAAGCTGTCACGGTGCATGAATTGAAGTGTGGTATTCTTGTAGGCCTCCTGCTGCCGAAGCTAATCTAACAAGTTAACTCTAAGACCATTGATCATGAGGAAACAGACAGACACAAGTAACAAATACGGATCTCCTACCTGATATCTTGACAACTAACTGCTATACCAACAAATCCGAATGTATGGAATTACACAAAAATAAGATAAAAATTACAGTTTGTCTCGGTCTCCCTGTGGTCTAAAAGTGACAAATTTCCCCTAAGCTTTGCTTTATTAGCCCTCGGCATATAACCACCAGTAGGTTTCTCAGTTCAAACAATCCTTCATGATGAATAAAATAACTTGACAGAATTTATCTCTCTAATTACTTAACATTTTCAAGCATGTTATATATGTATGGAAAGTGGAAGCCTTAACTTACATGCAACAAAAAAAGAAAAAAAAAAAAGAGTTTTATATGAATGGGTGTGGAAACAGTGGGTAAAGATTAAATGACTAGAAAAGAACCTCCATATTGAGACCAAGTCGAATACCCTGAACTTCTTTTCGGAATTTGAGGAATAACTCGGAAGGCATCAAATTGATGTTGTATAGCTCATCCCACGAAGTGGGTTCCTCCCCGTTTGGCACCGATTCCATTTTTGGACAAACCTGCAAAAATCACTTCAATATAATATCATCAATTTTGATTATCCAAAAGCGGTATACCTCCAAAACTTTCACTGCAGGGAGATATGCAAGAGTTCGTAATTGGATTTGTTTTGCTTTTACGAATTACGAGTTTCATCCACCCACCCACCCACCCACTCACTCATCCACGCTCACTCTCACATGAAAGAAAAAAGAAATTAATAAAATTTCTAAAAACACAATTGTTGAGAAAAAGTTTCTAAAAAGAACAACTCAAAAAGTCGCTCTTTTAGAAAAAATATTATGGACATTCTCCACAAGATTGGTTATTTATTCTTGTTTGAAAATAAAGATTTTGATTGAGTTAATAAATTTAATTTTTCACTCATATATACTTGCAATTAATTGAACGTTAGCTACCTTGTGTCGATGATGGAGATTGTAGGTGACGTTGCCTCTCAAGAGCTTCCAAAGCTTGATTAGTTTATAATTTGATGATTCTACTCTTGCATCTATGTATATTTCGATGTAGTATGTTCTTTCTATGTTGGATTGCTTGATCTTATATTTAAGGTTTTGTAAAATATCTTGTTATTTTAGATCTTTGTAATTTTTTTAGTGTTCTTTTTTTAGTCTTTTTTATATTAATTTTAGTTAATTTCTTGTTGACATGACTAAAAAATTTTGTGTTGACATAACTAATAAAATAAAATTATTAATTACGATAATTCATGTAATAAAAAATATTTTAAATTAAAACAATTAGATTATTTTAAATGTATATATAATTCAATTAGGCAACATATTTATTATTTTATTAAACAAGATAGTTGCATATAATTTACTTTTATAATTTATTTTTAATATATTATTTTTCCTTAGATATAAAACTACTGCTTGTGATATATTAAAAAAATTTATATTATAATTAGTCAAAATTAATGAATTAAAATATAAAAATAATATATTAAATTAAATTATAAATATCTATGCAATTTACAATTTTTTTAAAAAAAGAGTATTGTATTAAAAATAAATTATTAAATTAAAATTAAGAATAACACTAAAAGAAATAAAAATCCCTATTCATAATATAGTATAAATTTAAAATAAATTATAAAAGTAAATTATATGTAATAATAAATATGTTATTTAGTTGAATTACTCATCGAAAGCCAATAAGTTATTAATCCGAGTGATACCGTGGATGCTTCGTATCAATAAAATGGTAATTAAGAATTACCCACCTAAAAATAATCTACTTATTTTAATTTAAATATTCTTCATTACATTAAATATCTTTAAGAGGGTGTATTGTATTGAGATTTAAAAGACTATTTTGGTATTAAAAAGTCTTATAGATTTTAAAAAGCTTTATAAAAATATAATAATTTATAAGATTTTTTAAAAGACTTTTATGATTAAGGTTTTGTACTTTAAATTTTAATGAATTTATAACATATAAATTCAT
>JAMLFT010005811.1:0-17003 GCA_026544285.1 Pachyrhizus erosus
GAAAATATGAGTTATCCGTTTTTATAAAAATTTTAAAATTTACTCATTTTTATAGTTTTTGAACAAAATTGTATTATTTTTATAAAAATTTGTATCACAAACGTTATTAAAGAGTTTAATATGATAATTATATATAATTATTTTTTTGAAAAACTAAATTCTTAAATTCTCATATATTCAAAAATAGTTAATGACGTCAAATTAGTTAATAAGATATTTAAAAACATAACTTATATAAAAAAATGACTAAATAAAATAAATAAATTTTAAAAGACTGACAAAAATCAGGAAACTAAATTGAAAATCTCTTATTTTATAATAAATACATGATTATTTAAGCCTATCATATATTAGTTAGGGTTAAACATATTCTTAATCATTTATAAATATGAAAAAGTTCATTTTTAATCTTTTTATTTTCAATTATCAATTTTAAAATTTTTATTTTTATAAAATATGTAAAAAATGAAGCCAATTATAAATTCTGTTAATGATTTTCATAATTTTAATATTAATTTTAGTCAGATTGATTCTAATTCTAATCAAGTTGATCTTGATTTTACTCATATTATTCTTCATTTTGTGCTGTTAGTGATAGATTAATTTATCATTTATTCAAATTTGAATCAATTTTGACACATTTTGTAAAATAATGAACAAAAAATTGACAATTAAAAATGAAAAAATAATTTATATTTAACAATCTTAGTTTTAATTGCTCACAACCTGCATTTCAGATATATATATATTTTCTTCCCATCAAAACTGTTTTTTTTGTACTACCAGTTAATACTTCAGCATGTGATTCTCTCTCTTTCTCTTACTACATTCTCCCCTCAAAGTTATCTTAGAATTTGATTTTGAGAAGTGAGTCATGTATGGAGGGATTTGTACAATTATTAATATTTTATTGATATATGATTAATAATATTATAAAATTATTAATTGTTACACATGATTAATTACATATATAAACATAATTTATTTAACAAGTGATTAATAATCACATGAAATTATTAATTATCACAAGTAGTTAATTATATATATAAATATGATTAATTTTGTATAACAAAAGACTAAAGATAAATGATTATAAGTATATATATATTGATATAGTGTTAATAATATTATGAAGTTATTGAAATATTTAATTGTGATTTATTTTATCTTTCAAGTGGTTAATAATTTTGAGATTTTTAGTTATCTACTAACTGCAAACATAAAAATACTTAATTTTGTCTCACATAAACAATATTATGAAAAAACATTAACCGTCATACGAGATTAACTATTTTAATATGACTAAAAATAAATGATGGTTAATTTTTTTATAAATAACTAATTAGTTATGAGATTATTGAAATATCTTTTAATAATTAATCATTTCTAAAATAAACGTATCTGTGTTTATATAGTTAATCACGTATTTCAAATAGATGTAGAGTGAGCAAAATGAGATATATGATGATATCTTTTAGAATTTATTTAATCTTTAAAATTATGTTATTATGATTGTTTTGAAACTCGTGACCTTGAGACATGCATAGTTTTAAGAGAGAGTTGTCTAAAGAAATTACTATTTAGACAATACCAATTATTTCAATACCAAGGACCATGTAATTTACCCCCTAAACTTTTATTTACCACAAAAAAAAAATGAAATATAATAAAATCACCTGATAGTACTAATTCAGCAATTGGCATTGCTCTTGCTTTGACTGCCGTCATTTGCTTCTGTTGACCTTCATGCAACAGTCATCTTGAACAATGTGATTGAAGGGAACTAAATCTATGAAATAGGATGCTGATGGTATGAGGAGATAGGAGGTGACACGCATCGTTTATAAAAAGTTAACCATGACTTTAAGAAAATAATACTTAAAATACACACAATAATTACTTCTACACTCACTAAAATCACTTTTTTACAAGAATGTATTTTCGGCATCTGTTGTCAAACTGTTGCACAGAAAAATAGAATGATGGAGCTAATTTGCTTCTAATACACAGTGTAGAGCAACAAGTCAATCTTATTGCTCTTGTTCAAGAGAACTAAACACAATAATTCGTTGTATAGATGCATCATCACTACATACCAAATTTAGATAAAAGAATTCCCCCCCATTCTTGATCTTCCAAGCTTCACTTTAGATTCACTACCAATAGAATAAACTGAATTGTCATCTGAACTAGTGCATGACATTTCAGTTCTGTTGAGAGTCATATGATCTAGATCATTTTCTCCATTGAGTATGTGTTCTTTTCCTTCAAAGATTATGGAATCCCTCTCACTACATGACTTGGTGAGGAATAACCCATCAGTTGATGAAGCGGTGAACTTTTTGGCTGCGAATGTGTCTCCAGTTCTGATGACACATTGGAGGACTTCCCAGCTAGTTCATCTGTTTCCACTGGAGCTTTACCTGCACTAGGAGCTCTTGAAGCAGTTTTCTCCTTCTCTGTTATAGGCTCCAAGGTACCAGAAGAGACAGTTTGCTTATCACATGCACTACCTTGCGAAGAATGTAAAGGTGTCACAGAAACAGGATCTCCTTCTGAGGAGTAGCTCTTACCAACAGAATGGCCATAATCATCAGAATATGAAACATGGTCTGCATGTGGAGAATGGGAGTAGTTGGCATGAGACTCTGAATGTGCATTGCTGTCATCAATCACCCCGTTTTGGTTATTAAGGAAACTTGATGGGGGTTGTAGATCATTTGGTGCATAAGAGACTATATGACTATTGTTCTGCAGAGAAAACTTGAGTACCTCTTGACATGCACCACATTTGAGCTGGTGACATACCCTTTTGAAAAGGAGGAAATCTGCAGGCAGTTGCAGCAGCTTTAAGCATTTATGACAAGTGACAAATGGTGCTCCACCTGCTACTGGACGGTAATGTCGCCTAGTCAAGCTTGGTTTCTCCCTAAAATATTTCTTCTCCTCGGGCTCATGCCTCTGATCACAAGATTTTGTTTCAAGGCCATGCGCTGGGAGGTTAGAGGTCATGAACCATTGTGGACTTGAGGGATGGGAATGGCGAGGTGAGTAACAATTGTGACCTGGATTAAGCCTACATAACTCTTCGTGCTGATAAAGATCACGTGGAGGCAACTCTGCAGAGCATTGCCACTGTTGGGGACAAGAAGAAAAACAAGAATGATCAACATGGTGTATGCTGCTCATTGGCTCGGTTAAATAAGGCACACGTGAAAAATTATGCTTTTGGCACCAGTTGGTTCCACGACCACATATTCCATCACACCTAGGATAATCCAAACCGTGATAAAATCTTTTTTCATGAAGATCATGGCTTTGGTATGCTGAAACATGACTTCCCATGGATAGTCTTCCATTTGTTTCCCCATTTAGGTAGCTCGTTCTGTTGAGTTGATCCTGCAATTTATAAACCATTCTCAACAGTTTCATCTTCTCCTGGTCAGGGTCACCAAAGGAGTCAGGTGAAAGATAGCTAGAACTGCAGTATAACTCATCATGCATTTGATTTGATGTGCTGCCACTTTCATAGCCAGACAGTGAACCACTTCGATGGTGAGGCACTCTGGGTGAAAAATCATCTTTCTTTGTTCTCATCCAATGTGCATGACCATGTCTTGTAGTCTCTAGCACTTCATTTAGATTCCTCCTGCTGTCTCTTGGGACACGAGGCCTTACCTCGTGAAAATATGATTGGTGTTGCGTTTCAATATCACCACAAACGCTATTAACAAGGCCTTTTCCCTTTCTGGACCCTCCCTCAGAAACACCATTAGCAACAGTGTAAGTGTTCTCAAAAGAATCTAAATATTGATTCGGGAACAGCTCATCCACCCCATCATTTGAAGAGACACTGCCATCATAAGCATGATAGCTTCGAGTGGTTGAGGATTTGGACAATCCTCCCAGTGTTCCACTAGTCTCAAAACTGGGATTAATTACTTCTGTGTTATAAAATGTATCCACAGATCTTACACGGTTGAAGCTATGGTGAATGGCTTTGGAAGAAGTACGATAACCAGATATACCTTTTTCAAGTTCACGAGGGTAAGCACATGAAATGCTTCCTTCTTCAGTGCTTAAGCTTTGGGCAATAGATGCATTTCCTGTATTGTCCACTTCAGATTTTGCACCCACCAGACCTGATTGGTCATGTTTAGGATCTTCACCATCTGATGCACACCCATTCAACTCCTCTTTTGTTACCTCTAATAACAAGTTCTGGTTATTTAATTCTTCTGATCCCGCTTCATTGCTTCCATTGTTGTCCACCTTAGGCTTTGCACCAACTAGAGCCGATTTGTCACTATTGACTTCTTCTCTACCCAGTTCAGAAAATAAATCTTTTCCCACTCCTAGTAACAAGTTTCCATTATTTAACTCTTTTCCTACTTCCAAATCATTTCCAGCAATGTCAACTTCAGACTTTCCCTGTACTGGAGCCAATTTCTCATCATTGGCATCTTCTTTATCAAATGCACTAATTAACTGTTCCACTGCTCCTTCTAATGGCAGATTTCCATTACTTAGCTCTTCTCCTTCTAGTTGCAAGTTTGTGTTCTTTGCATTTTCTACTGAACTCTCTGCCATCAATTCTGCTGAGGCCTCAATTTCAAAGTGAGTTACCTCATCTGAACAACCATTGTTGGACACTGTATGTCTTCTCATATTTGATAATTTATGGCTATCCATCTCATTTTCCAGTTCTTCAACTGGTAAATTTAACTGTCCTATCCGTTCTCCATTGTATTCACCATTTTCAATTTGATCCCTTCCACCACTTCCATCCAAAGAACATTCGCCTGAGAAAGCACTAGTTCCTTTTGTCCTGGGACAATTCTCTTGAGAAGTAGCTAGCTGCTCTCCAATGCATTCACCATTTTGAATTTGATCCCTTCCACCATTTCCACTCAAAGAACATTCTCCTGAGGAAGAACTAGTTGCTTTTGCCTTCAAACCATTCTCCTGAGAAATAAATTCCAGCTCTCTATTGAATTCACCATCTTTAAGCTGATCACTACCACCATTTCCATTCAAAGAACATTCTCTCGAGGATGAACTAGCTGCTTTTGCCCCCAAATAATTCTCCTGAGAAATAAGTGGCTGCTCTCCATTGCATTCACTATCTTCAATCAGATCCCTTCCCCCATTTCCATTCAAATAACATTCTCTTGAGGAAGAACTAGTTGCTTTTCCCTCGAACCCATTCTCTTGAGAAGTGACTAGCTGCTCTCCATTGCATTCATCATCTTCAATTTGATCCCTTTCACCATTTCCATTCAAAGAACACTCTCTTGAAGAAGAACTAATTGCTTTTTCCCCAAAACCATTCTCCTGAGAAGTGACTAGCTGCTCTCCGTTGCATTCACCATCTTCAATTTGACCCCTTACACCACTTCCATTCAAAGAACATTTACCAGAGGAAGAACTAGTTGATCTTTCCTTGAAACCATTCTCCTGATAAGCAGCTAGTTGCTCTCCATTACAATCACCATTTTCGATTTGATCCCTTCTATCTTGTCCATCCAAGGAACATTCTCCTGAGGAAGAACTAGCAGACTTTTTCTTCATACCATTCTCCTGATAACTAACTAGCTGCTCTCCATTGCTGTATCGCTTATCGTCAGCTTTAGGATCCAATGCATTTCTAGTAGCTGCACCAGTTTCATGTTTAATGGACTCTGAGTTCAAGGCATTTCTAAGAGCTGCATCAGTTTCATGTGTACTGGATTCTTTGTTCAATGCATTTCTAGGAGCTGCATCAGTTTCATGCGTATTGGATTCTGAGTTCACAGCCCTATTTCTTCGTTTCTTAGCTGTATGGTGAGAAGTGAAATGATTTCAGATACATATTAAGAATTATAGAAGGTATATGCCTAGAATCTGTAACTTCATTTGCAAAACTAATATTTAAAAATTAATACACATACAAGAGACAGGCAATCAATTGGAGCAGCAATATTTGCTTCCTAGATTGGGGAATATTTTTTCTAACAAGACATTTATTTCAATCTATCAAAGAGAATAAATCATATCAGAATCAATTTGGTTTGCATAGTTCACAAGAAAATAACAACCCAAGCACAATATGCAAGAGCTCAGCAGACAGAAAGTGCAATAGCCACAAACTTCATAAGGTCAAAGTTTATACTCCATCATGTTTCCCTAGAGAATAAAACCCGAAAAATAAAACCATATAAAACAACAATGAGATTTTTCACCTTGAAGAGTTGTGCCACATCCGCCACACTTATACACATCATAATCTGGAGACTCTGGAAGAAGTTGCCAGCATTTAGGACATAACACTAATCGTGGTTTGGGTTTGGGAGCCGATTCACCAGACATCTTATCCAAATTTATAATAAATTACTGTTCCAAGATTGGATTTTGGCACTAGATTTTGCACAGCAGATCTCAAAGTGAAATACCAAATTCACTCACAACATTCTGACTGGAAAAAAAAAATGCTCTCCCAAGCTTTTATTGCCTGCATCAAATAAGATTTAAGTTTAGCTCAGATTCTCAAGAACCAATTTGCTCCTTAATTATGTAAAAAAAAGACTATGATATTCAAGAAAATGAAACAATCATAAAATTTTGTTCATATTTAGTAAATTTTGACAAAGTGAATTTATGGATCCTGAATCAGCTATCTCTAGTAACTCAAATTTTGCAAAAACCAGACATCACCAAGCATCAAGATATGCCAACTACCGAAATAAATGTTTTCCAGAATAGGAAATGCTCTTCAAAAGGAACATGCTCCAAATTTTGGAAGCAAATCCATAATTCTCAGAATCTATCTATCTACTACATGCTCTTCTACGGAAGTTTCAAAGCACATAGTACTCAATTTCAACCTCTCAAAAACTCATTTTTAGCTAGGAATTTGAGAATTTCTTTACCATTTTGCTATTATTCTAATCATCGGCACACGGTTATGACGTAAGACCAATTAACTCTTTAGGTCTAAAAGTGACCAAAAAAAAAAAAAAAAAAAAAAACCTAAGAAGATGGAGTTAAATTTCATATAACAGAAAGTTAAAATTCACATTATCACTTACACAAAGGGAGTCACGAATCATGGGATGTAGGAAAATAGGTTAAAAATGTTCTCACAAAATAAGCTGAATTTATAGCGTAATTTGCGGTATGAATCAAATTTAACAGAAGAAAGAGAAGCACAACCCCACCAACGATAAAATCATTTGCACCCATCGCGCAAAAAAGAAAAACATTAAAAAGAAACAACGCTTCGCAATATACAAACCCACATAGAAAAAAGAAAAAGAAAAACAATTTTCATTTTTTTCTCCAGAAAACGATTTTTAAGAAAACCAGCAAAAGCAAAAGACGACAGACATTCACCGAAACAATCAAGCTAGTCGCGCCCATTACGCGAAAAGAAAAATTAAAAAGGAAACAACGTTTCAAAATACGCAACCTCCCCAAAAAAAAAAGAACATTTTTTTGTCAAAAAACGATTTTTAAGCAAAAGAAAAAGAGAAGAGAGAAACTGACCGGGAGAATCAAGGTACCCACTACGCAGCACAGCAACAACAGCCTCAGTTCGCAGCTTAGATCGGATCAGAAGGTAAGTGGAGGGAGATGAAAGGGAAAAGAAAACAGGGAGAAATTGAATGAAACGAAGGTGGCGGGAGACAAAACGAGAAAACTTTTGTTTTTGTTTTCGGCAAAAAAACTGTCACAGAATGAATGAATTGTATATTTTTGTTTGTTTGGTTGGTCAACTCTTGCAACCCAGAAAGAAAGAAAGGATCTTGTGAGGCTGCAAAAGCAAACAGAGTTTCATTTTCATGGTATGTTAGTTCTGCGATGGCGTGGTGTTAATTTGTTAGAAATTGAGAAAAGAGTAAAAGTGAAAGGGACACCACTACAAGGAGGTTTCAGAGTCGGCGCTCTTCCCATTTAAAGCGGAACCAAACCAACTAACCTCCAACTGTTTACGTGGCACTTCTTTGTGGGTCCCATCATTTGACTTTTACATCTATTTACTCTGAATTTCTTATCACCTTCCATGCTGAAGTGATCTCTTGCGCATTCATTAAAAAACATTTCTTGTAATTTAATACTTATAATTTCTCTCTACAAGGTTAATCCATTCACATTTACTACTATTAAATATTAATTAAAAAATCTAAATTAAAATAAAAAATTATAAAATATATTTTTATTTAAAGTGAGTTTATTTTAATCTTGTAAATTTTAAAAAAATTAAGTTATTTTAATTCTTTAAATTTTAAAATTTATATTTTTAATCTTAAATGCTGAATTTGGATTATTGTATTATAATATTTGTATTAAAATATATATTTGAAGAATTACTCATTTTAAATGTGTTAATGTGTTATAATATTTCTACGAAGACATTAAAAGTAATTGGTTTTGAAATATTTAAAACAAAAGAGGTAATTTTGTGGGGTTTAGTACTTACTGGTCAATGATTGTTATGAAACATAAATTTTGGTAATACAAACGGAATGAGATTATTGTTTGTCGTGTTTTACAAATAATGGAAGACTCTGAAATACTATGAAAATCAGCGCTTTTTTGGTGCCGGATTCGAATTCGTAAACAGGAATAGAACAGCAAGAATATTTTACTTTACTTTTAATAACTTTTCTTTTAAGATTTTGTACTTAGAGAGTACTTAAAGTAAAAAAAAATGTTGAAAATATAATATTTAGATATTATTAATGTATTCTTGCTATAATTTTCGATATAAGTTTTTATATATTGATTATTTATTTATTCATGTAACTAACTAAAAATACAATAAAAAATAATACTGATAGTATTGAATAGAACCAAAATTGAAGGGGTGAAATTGAGAAATTTGATGCAGAAACCTCCAAGAAAATATGCACAAAAGAACAAAAGTGGAAAAGAATTGAGGGCTGCCTCTGACTGGGTCTTTGAGAAGCTCTCCATAGTCCTATGACACCTTTTACAACTTCCCAGAGATACTTCTCAACCATATTTATTTTTTAAAAACAAAATAAAATGACTAATAAGGTATAGTTTTTTTTTTTTTTTACAAGAAACATGTAAATTTAATATTAATAATACTTTATGTACATTTGTAAGCTTTTATTCTTAATATCGTCGTAGGCTATCGTTTACAGTTTGCTAATAGCGTTTTCAATAATGAATTCCCCTTATGGTTTTTATCTCATTTTTAGTAAGTTCTATTATTTCATATCATATTTCAGAATTTTAGTAATTTTTTATTTCAGTTGTGAAACTATTTAAGAATTTAATATGAGTATCACGTATTATCACAGATTATTATATTTTTAGTTACATTTATTTATTGAATTAAAATAAAATTTAATTTTTAATTTCTAAAAAAAATCATATCAACATTATGAGCTTTTGGCTTTCTGTACAAAAATAAATAATTTTCTACTGCTAATTCTCTCGAAAAAAAAAAAAAAACTAGTTTCCAGAGTGTTAGGAGGAGATGGCTAACTCTCCAACATCTTTAATGGAATTTTGAAGTGCATAGATTTTCACTTCATTTTTTTTTAGTTTGTTGGTGACTTATGTTATTGATGATAAGAGTGTTAATAAGTACCGATCACTTATAAATTAATTTAAACCAAAATTGACACAAATATTTTGGGTTCAATTTTTTAAAATATTTAGATCAAATCCAACTCAACCTGTTCAAACTAATTTATGTATGAGCTGGATCATAGATTTTAATTTTTAAATTTGTTGACCAATAAATCTGACTGTTATTTGGTTAATTAATATTTAAATTATTCTTATTCTTATTATTATTACTATATATGTATATATGTGTGTGTATATATATATATATTAATAATAAAAATATTATTATTAGTGATAGTAAGTCTATAGAATTTTTAAGTATGTTGTGTAAGGTTAAAAAATATTTTAAAAATGGAATAAAAGTTCATGATGTTGCATAATAATTTAATGATATATCAAGTATAGGGGTTAGGATTGTCCTGTGTTGGTTGAATTTTAAAGAGTTGAAATGTAATAAAATATTGTCAAAAATTAGACTTTGAATTGTATCATAGGTCTACCAAAATTTATTTTTAAAGTAATGGTTATTGTTGTAACACAATTTTTTCTGCTTTCTTTCTTATAATCTGAAAGTAGAAATTTTTTACTCTCTATGTTGACTTATTAAAAATAGCTTTGTTACTCAATAAAAATATCTTACTATATATGTCAAAATATGAGGAGGTCATTGTTGTTGGGTTAAAAGCAAATTTGGTCAACAATGCAATGATGAGATATTAGACTCAAGAGCTATAAGATACATTTGTACAAATAAGAGTTTGTTTCAAGAATTTAAGAAAAATGTTGAGAAAACTACAGTCTACATGAGAAACTTTATATTAGCTAGAGTGTGCAAGATAAAGAAAAAAACTATTCTTAAGCTCACTTTTGGTAAATCTTTGGCCTTAAACAATGTCTTATATGTTTTTATAAGAATCTAGTGTTTGGGCATTAGATTTATTTGTTTAAAATACTATGAAATGTCTGACAATGCTTCTAGTTTACGTTGTTAAATATATTCATCTTTGACAAGGACAATTAGAACATGTTAATGTAGATTGTATTAAAGGATTGCATAATATGAATTTGTTGCCTCTTATAATGTAAGATTTCATTTTTAAATGCTTCATTTTCATAGAAGTCAAACATACAAAATCACCCTATAAACCTCTAACTATTAGAGAAATTGAACTATATTGAATTAGTGCATTCTAATTTAGCTAATTTAAAAAATATAACAAGTAGAGAAGGTAAAAAAACATTATATCACATTCATAGATGATTACTCCTGATACACTAAAGTTTATCTTTTGAGTTGAAAGTATATTCATTAAATAACAAGGTACAAAATCAGTTAAATTGAAAGTTAAAATAGATCCCTTAATTAAAGATATGTCTAACTATATGTGGGGGAACCTATCTTTGGCTAAAATTGGACTACCAAATTTCAAAAAAACAAAAATTGGTTCTAAAATAATTGATGTTGAATTTATTAGTTATGTCCAAGATAGTGTTGCATATAGATTCATGAACTTAAATAATAATTATACATTAGAATCTTGAGAAGTTAATTTTTTTAACATGTTTTTCCTATGAAAAAATTGAATTCTATGAATAATGTTATAATTTTTTTTTCAACTTTTATATTTTCAAACACGTGCAAAATATTGATATTTGTAAACCAAGAAGAAGTACAAAAATAAAAAAAATGAAGAAATAAAAATATTAATAAAATATATGAAGAAACAATTTATTCTTATATTAGAAGACAATCCAAAGACTCACGAGGAAACAATAAAACCAAAAAATTATATTATTTGAAATGAGATAATAAAAAACAAATAACAACACTCGAGAATTAATATATTTTCCTAAAGGTTTTAAAACCTTATATAGTAAATGAATTTTTAAAAGAAAATACAAGCTTCAAGCATTAGTAGAAAAATTTAAGGTTAGATTAGTTATTGAGTAGATACACTCATAACGTATAAACTTTTTTTTTATATTTATTCACTAGTAACAAAATTGTTATTATGTGTGCTTTAATAGCTTTAACAACAATATATAACTTGGTTATACACCAAATAAAGATTTAAAAGAAGAAATATATGTTAAGAAAAAATATACATAAATCAACTAAAAGGCTTCATTATATTAAACAAGAACACAAGATATGCAAGCTTAGAAAATCTTTTTATGATTTAAAACAAACAACCAAACAATGGAATGAAAACTTCAATAACACGTTGGTGAACTATGAATTCATAGTAATATTTATGATTCTTATCTATATCTAAAATTGGTAGATTCTAATTGTGTTATTATATGTTTATATGTTGATATTTATAACTTCTTTAGAAGTCATAATCAAAATTAAAGAATTTTTAAATTATAAATTTGAGACGAAAGACTTAGAAAAAATTAATGTGATTTTGGATATTAAAATATAAAAAAAAACTAAAAATTATTTCTCTTTCTAAATCAAACTCATTATATTGAAAAACTATTCAAAAAATTTAATTGTTTTGATGTTATACTTTCTATAACATCACACAATCCTTCCACACTAACATTTATCTTAAGAAAAATGATGAAATTAGTGTTTACTAATGTTTCTTAATCTAAGTATGCAAAGATAGTTGGTAGTGTTATGTATCTTATGAATTATACTAAATCTGACATTACATATGTTATAAGTAAATTGAGTAAATACACTTATAATTTTAATAGTGATAATTGAAATGTGCTATATAGTAAGATTGTTAACTATTAGAGTAACTACCTTAAAGATCATATTAGTAGTGATATTAAAACTATCAGTGTAAAATCATTTTATAAGGTTAGTTCATGACTATTCAACTAACTTAAAAATGAAAAATAGTTTAAGGACTTAATTACAAAATTATCAACCCCTACAAGTTAATATTTTCACATTTTACAAGCTAGTATTCTTACTTTTGCAAGTTATAAACTCAATATTATTAGACTTTTCAACCAATTTAGAATCTACAGGGATGAAAACACTAGCTGATAGAGATTCATAATTTTTTAATTAGATCTTTAAACTATTTGTTATTTTTAAATTGATCTTTAAGTTTGATAAAGACATAATTAAAGAATAAATACAAATTCAAAGACTCAATTAAAAAAATCAAGAACCTAATTAAGAATTTGATAAAATTTTAAAGACCTACAAAGTAATTAAATCTTATCTAAAATATAAATACTAAATATTTTTATATTTTTAATATACTAATTGACATATTATAATTAAACTTTTTATTTTTAATCTCTTATCACACATTCAGGAAACATAACATTTTTTTTCTTTTTAATAAAAACAAGGCATTAGTTAATTTTGAAAACAATAATTTGGTACAAAATTTCTGTTTCATATGCCATAAAACTTATTAAAGAAAAAACGGTTAGAATCAAAGTTTAATTTTTTTTTGGTACTTAGGAGGGCCTAAAGCCAAAAATAAAAACTAAGACAAAACATATTTGGGCATAGCAATGCCCATTAAGTCTGCCAACAACATTAAAGAAGTAAACAGAGGGGAAGAAAGCAAGTAACATGCTTTCTTTGGTTCTGTTGGTATGTATCATTGGCTAAACAGTCAGCCACTACATTAGCTTTTCTGAAACTATGACTGTATTTGAAAAAACAATAGAAACATAGAATAAATGCATCATCTATTTTCATTTTTTTTAATTTTTCATGTTCTCTCTGATCTTTACTGAACACAGACAGCATCAGCGAAGTGAATTGACCTGAGCATTACGGAATATGCAAGTTTCTTTGAGAACCTTGACAGCATTGTTTGTACTTGAATGAAATAACTTAACTTAGCAGCATGTCATTCATTCAGAAGATTCTTTAATTAGATTGTTTGACTTTGACTATTTGAACTTTGACTATTTGAACCACTGAACTGAAGCATGGGATGATTAAACACATGCCCCTTCTTAGTTCTTTCTTGAGTGAAATTGATTTGACTTGAACACATGGATAAGGATGAAGGATTTCAAATTTACTGTTTTATTTGTCCAAAGGAATGAAAAATGATCATGGGCTTGGTTTGCATGTGATGGCCACGATAGAAAAAATTATGTTTTGAATGACAGCATCACCACGTTATGATTATAGACATGTTTTGATAAGTTTATGTAAAATTATGTTGAAAATAAAAGAAAATAATAATATTTTATAAGATAAAATTAATTTATAAAAGTTCTTTTAAGTAATTTCTTTTTTAAAAAATAATTTTTAATTTATAAAGATTTTTTTTTCTTAAAAGTACTTTTAAATAAGTTTTTTGTTTTTAAAGAGACTCAATATATATGTTGATAATTAGACCAATAAAAAACCAAAACAGAAAATGCACTGAAGCTAGTTTCATTGTTTTAGTACCAAAGACTTCGAAAAAGGGTTATAAGTCATCAGAACATATCTACCAATAATTTAGATAAAATTGCATCATGATTTTTAACTTTTAATAATTCAAATTTAAATATACTCTTATTTATTTTACACGGGAAACTCATTTTATAATATTTTTTAATTAATAGAGTCGCGAGAAATAACATTTGTTAGGACTAGAAACACAAAAGATGTGAATAATGAAATTAAAATTTTTATCAATGGCAATTACCTATATAATTGTTTGATTTTATTTGTTGGGAAGCAATGCTTATTTGTGTAATATTTATAGATGTTGTCCAGGAATAACAAAACGGTGTGCAAAATTGATATATTGATGATACCCAACTGATTGTAATTAAGAGTATGTTTAGATATGAAGTTAGAAAAATTGAGAACTTTTTGAGGTTTTTTTTTTACTGAAAAATGCTGTATATTTTTAATAAAAAGAAGTTCTCAAAAAATTTTCTAACTTCTATCCAAATAAACTTTAAAAGAACAGTTAATAATATGATTATGACATTGTGCCCAATTATTGCTTGAGAAATGTAGCTTTTGGTAACAAAAAGGAAAAATAAAATCAGCTAGTTTCTGTATATACTAATCCAATTAATTAATTATATATTATTGCTTTTGGACTATACAAGCCCACTGGGCCGAAACCCAGACCACCAACTTGACCGGTCCAACCCAGGTCCATCACCCACTTCAGTTTGAATTTCATACACTCCTGTTTGTTCTACTCGGTTTTTTTTTATCTGTTCAGTTTTTTAAAATATTTCATTTTTATTTTTACATATTCAAAATTTTAATATTGTGCTGATTATTATCTTTTTAATTATGTCTTTATTTTTATCTAATTCTTAAATATTTTATATACTTCTCCTATTAAAGAGAGATAATAATGTAAGTCATATTAAAACATTATAAATAATTTTAATATAAATGATCACATTAATTGTATTCTTATATAAATTTAATAAAATTTATTGATAATATAAAAAAATTATTTTTTCATATAATTATGAATTAACATATATGATAAGACTAATAATTTTTATAGTAATTATTTTAAAAGTTATATTTAGAATAATTTTTATTTGATTGATAATATTTTTATAATATCTTTTAAAGTCAAAAAACTAAATGACCTCTTAACCCATCTATTATATATATAAAAAAATAACATATACATTAATAATGTAATTTTTTTTTTTGGCATTATCTTCTAATTACTAATTGAAATATATGATAAGTTTATTAATTTTTATATTAAAGAATTTAAATATTATAATAAAAATAATTTCTAAACAATTAAAAATGTACCTAATTTGACACTAGCCACCAGGTTAGAACTTAGAAATTTCTCTTGGTAATAATCTCTTAGTATAAGATCTTCATCAAGTTGATTAGTTGACGATATCATCGCGCACAATTAATCTACTTGTATACTTTTTTTTATCTCGGACTTCCATAATATATGATTAGGAATTATATAGAGAGGATCCCTGTTCTAATAATAATAGGTAATAATTAATAAATTTTTGTATAACAAATATTTACATATTAATTTAATGTATACAAGTTATAACTTATTTGTTTAGATTTTTTAAAAATGATTTTTATGAATATATAAAAACTGATATTTTTAAAGATTTTTGTTTAGTAATAATTATTTTTGTTTAATAATAACTAGAAAATGTTTTTATTTTAAAATGTAGTTTATAAATATAAACATTTTTAGAAGTTACTCCATGAAACTTATCAAAATAATAATATTTTTTTTTTCTTTCAAATTCTTACTTTTTCAAAAATTTAAATAAATACTCTAATTTTTTAAAAATAATTTTAAAATAAAAAAATCATGTAAATAAATTATAACACACCACGCTCTTATATTGTTGGAAAATGCCAAAAAAAAAAAATTCCCCTCTCTATATGGCCTATAAGATAAATAAAGTAAAAATATAAGAATAACATCAAGAAATTTTGACATGAAAAACTATCTCAACTTTAAAGAATATAATAATGGAAGCTAGTCCAGCAGAAAAATGTCTCCACAGTTAAAAAATAGGATTACAAATTTTCAATGACTCTCTTAATCTAAAAAGAATTCTTTCTATCTCACTTTATTTAAATGATCTATCAAAATATAGTGAATATGCGAAACTCTCTCTTAAAGAGGAGAACTAAAACTTTTAGAAGAGCTATTTCAGATGTGATTATGCAGTGTCTGAGTTGTTATATTATTATTATTTTTAAAAAAAATACATCAATCCTTACAAGTCTTCATATCCCTAAGTGAGGAGTATTACTTCTCCTAAGAGTGGTTAATAAATACTAATTAATGGTTATATTTTCCAAACACCTATAAAATTTCAAACTTTATTTTTCTAAGTTGGCTATTAAAGTCTCAATATAAAATAATAAAGTTTAAGACATTGGAACTTTTCTATTTTTAAATACGGTGAATTTCAAACATATGTTGTGTGAAGACAAGAATTTCTCCATACTGCTTTAATTTATATTTTTGTGCATGTATTGATTCTTAATTACCATAGTAAAAAGGCTGATAAACTAGCCTCATATGATAATAATAGCCAAATATTTATTTAGTGGGATTTAGTCCCTAATTTCATCAGGAGGGAGGAATTTAACAAAAAAAAATAAAAAGGGTGAAATCTTCTTTGTAATAGATTTAGTGGGAGATATTTTTAGGTGGATAAAAATTTAACATTTCGTTTTTACACATTATTAATAAAAAATAATAAGTGATAAAATATATAACAAATATTTATTATTTATTTAATTTAATTTAATTTCTTCTAATTAGAATATGAAATAATTAGTTTTTTTAATAAAAATTTAATCTTATAAAAATATGTTAAACATTTATAGAATGACTTATTTAAATTTCTCTTATTATTTTTTAATTTAAATATCAATTTAATTTTTGAAAGTAATGTCTTTTTAATTTTGATTATTAATTTTTTAATTTTTGATTTTTTGAAGATTTTTTTGT